>BGNK01001482.1:74166-118567 GCA_003297005.1 Symbiodinium sp. clade A Y106 | reverse complement strand
TCTGGACGAGGACGTGCCTGCCGTTACCGACCGCCTCGATCTGGACGAGGACTCGGACGTCCTGGCGCAGCCGGACTCTACATCAGACAGGAAGGTTTCCCGTGACGGCACAAACACTCCCTCGACCGATGGAAGGAACCTGCAAGAGTCTGCAGCGGCGGATGTGGGTACGAACCCGCCACGGGCCAATCAGCCTAGAAAGCCGTTGCTGCGCTTCAGCGAGGCAGAGCGACTGAAGATTCAAGCCACTTTGCAGGGTTGCTCTACTGTGAAGCAGGCAACTACAGCTCTCGCTGTCGCTGTCCCCAAGTTGACCATCAAAGACAAGAAGGCTCCAGGTTACCTCTCGGGCGCTACGCTGCGCAACTGGGTTCAGAATCCTTCCAGCTTCGACAAGGCCATGGCCGCTGCATCGCGAGAACGGCCACAGGCTCGAGGTCGAGCTAGCGCGGTTGGTAGCACGCGAGCATCTTTGTCGCCCGAAGACAAAGCCGTCATTGCGGAAGCTTTGGAGAAGACGACGTCCACCAGTGAGCTGATCCGCTTCCTGGCGGATCACTTGAGAGACTTCAGTGCCACAGACACCTCAGCCGCCAATTACATTTCGCGGAGCACCCTTCACACATGGAGGACCCGTCCTTCCCTCGGCCGCTGGTTTAACGAGGAGCTTGTGGTCGACACCGCGCCGGACACCTGGGAGCAGGAGTTCGACCGGACTTTCACCGTCGCCATGACCAAGCCGAGCAAGCGAGGAGCAGGGCACGCCGACCCAGCATCGGCGGACGACCTGTGGCTGCTGCATGGATCCTGGACCTTTTGCCCTTCTTGTGGCCGGCGACGTGCTCGCATCAACGTCGGCTCCACAGAGCTGCTTCCCGCTGCTGTCAAATGTGCACCTCAGTGTGATCCTGCTGCAGAAGACCTGCTCCAACCGCCCACTCCACACCACGTCGCCAAGAAGTTGCAGGGCTGTGTGACGCCTTCGGCGTGCGACTGGGAACCGCTGCTCGCCGCGATCCCAGCGACGGGCTTGCCTCTCTTGGAGGCTCTCAGCAAGGAAGACGGAGAGCTCAGCCATTGTGGACTTGAAAATCGAGTACCGAAGCCGTCGAGGAGGTCATGCGGAGATCACGAGCAAACAGAAGCGAAGCATCATTCGAGGCAGATGGAAGCCTCTGCCTTTGACGCAGGTGCATCGCTCGCAGAAGGCAGCTCGTGCCTTCGAGTGGCTGCTGAACAACAACGGCACCTACGCCGCTTGGGTACAGAAGCACATCCAGGTCTATCGGGAGGCCGAAGGGCAGGATTGGCGGGAGATTTTGACGGCCGAGCTACTCCTTGACTCGCCGGGGGTCGAGGTCGCCGCTCGGCCTTGGTTGTATCCACTGGCTAGCTTTGCTGATACGGACATCGCCACTCGCTTGAAGCGTTTGAATTGGATCGCCGAGAGAAGCACTCCTTCCATTAGGCACAGTTTCCTCAGAAAGCTCACAAGTCGATGCTTGGACTATTCTAGAGACTTTGCTCTCCACTGTCTGCTCTACGACGTCTGCATGGCCAAATCCATCAGCTCCATCATCAGCGTCGCCAACAAGATGCAGATCTCTCCGGAGCACACCGCCTCGCAACAGGACGCCTTCGAAGGCTACTGGTTGTTGCAGGTTCAAAAGATGGAGGATGTTTGCAGACGCGAGTACGAGCTCACCGAGGACCTGAGTCGAGCGATGCCAAACATTTTCTTCACGGTGGCACCCGCCGAATGGCGTTACTTGCTGCCGGACGGCCTCATCTTCGACGACACTCAGCGAGCAGCAGGCGATCCTCACCCTGCATCTCTACCATACCTTGCAGGCGCTGCTGGAGAAGCACATCCTGAAAGAAGGTTGCAGCTTGAAGGAGATCGGTATTGCAAAAGTCCGGCATTGGAGCTTTCGCTTCGAGTTTCAATCGCGCGGCACGCTGCACATCCATGCCGTGCTCTGGGCGGATCTCCTGCCTGGCTGGTCGGCCGACAACATCACCGGTCGCACGGACGCCACCCGGAGCTGCTTCGTGAAGCTGCTGGAGACGCTCTTCAGGTCTCGCGCTGACGTTCAGTGCGGAGACGGCAACCATTGTCTTCTGCGCTACGTCGCCGGCTACGTGGCAAAGGCTTCGGACGCCCTGCACATCTCGAAGCTGCAGACACTCGGCGAGAGTACCTGGCGTCAAACCTACAGACTGCTGGGCAAGAGGGCGCCAACCGAGCAGGAGATCGTCATGGAGTTCGCCGGGTTGCCGATGTGCAAACACTCCTTCTCCGGCGTGGAGGTCTTCGCTCCGATTCGGGGAAGTTCTGCCAAGAACTCTTCCAGGCGACAGTACGCCGCATATCAGCACCATCTCCATCAAGCACCCGGAGAAGTCGGAGATGCCCGTGAAATCACTTTCATTCAGTGGCTTCGTGAATTCCAGCTCGTGAACAATGATCCGGAAGACCTGTCCGTGCACAGGCGCAATGCCGCCGGACCCAGCGCCAACAAGATTGCCGGCGTGGCCATACGGTTTCCCTACGAGCTGCTAGACATCTATGTCGGTGCTTGGGCGGCTTCCTGCTTGCCGGGCATGTCAGAAGAGCGTCTACTGCCCGATGTACCTCAGGAACTGCGTCTGCCAGGTTTCGAAGACGAACTCCGAAGACGGCGATCTTTCACCGCTCCTGAAGGATCCAAGCATCTCAAGAACGTCTTGTGCCTCAACGAGTTTCACATGGACGGCTCGGATCCGTGCATCTACAATCCGGATCTCTCCAAGCTCCTTCATCGCATCCACACTGAGCTGACATTGCGAGGCCTCAACGACGACCGGATCGCGACCTTCAAGGCTAAGGTGGAGGCCACCAACTTGTTGCTCCTGAAGGTTCGCGACGGAGAAGAGGACCCCCTGGATGCTGGTCCGCTCGGAGGCTGCCCGGCTTCCCGAAGCGACAGTGGTCTCCGGAGCAGCAGGAAGTCTTGGACTTCGTCGAGCGGGGCCTCCGTCCTGGTGATGGCGCCGAAGCAGCCGGGCGATGCCGCGTCTTGCAGATCTCTGGTTCCCCGGGCACAGGGAAGACAGAGGTCGTCATTGCGGCCGCGGAGCTTGCACTCGCGGACGGCTGCAAAGTCCTCATCGGCGGGCCCATCGGCTTGCTCGTCGCTATGTACAAGCTCCGTCTGCCAGCCAGTGAGGATCTCGTGATGGAGACCATCCATTCGGCTTTCAAGATAACCCGGGAAGCCGACGCGGCCTACATCCCGCCGGGACGACTGCGCAGATACGACGTGATCATCCTGGATGAGATCTCGCAGATCGACGCGGATGTTTGGCAGAAGATCAAGGTCGCGCTCAACGAGCTGCATCCCGGCCCTCTTCTCTTGTTTGTGGGTGATGAGCAGCAGTTGCAGCCGGTCGTCGGCAGACCGCAGCTGCTGGAGGATCTGGCGACGGAGGTGGCAGCCGGTAAGGCTCGGCGCGTCACTCTTCGCCAGCACGAGATGGCGCGTTCCGTTGATCCGGCTATGCTGGCCTTCCTCGACAAGATCCGGTGTCGCCAGCCGAGCCGCGCCGACCTGGAGGAGTTCTTCGCAGATCGGATCTGGGACTCCGACCTCCAAGCAGCGGCGAGGAAAAGTCTGCGGATGGAAGTCACCGAGAACAGGAACTTCATGTTCCTCACGGTGACAAACAAAGCAGCGGCGGCATTGAACCTTGCTAGGCTGCAGCTCGAGTTCCCTGAGGTGGCTCGTCAGCTCGCAGAGGGCCGTGGCTGGCCGGCCGAGGTTGGGCGCGTGCTCTTGGCGACCCACATGCGGGTCCGCCTGACGCACAATGTAAACAAGGACGAGGGCTTCGTCAACGGCAACATGGGCCGCATCAGAAAAATGCTGCGCAGCGATGTGTTTATCATGGAAAGCTCGCAGCAGGCCTCGATTCTGGTGTACCCCGTCACCGTCAAAGGCCAGAAGTACTTGCCCGTCTCCTACGGCTACGCCACCACCATGCGCAGGGCGCAAGGGGCCACTTTGGATGCGGTGGGCCTTCCGCCGGCTGCCCGACAGGGGCTATGCATATGTCGGCACCTCCCGGGCGAAGTCCAGGTCGAGCGTGTACCATTTAGGCCATCTGCGCCAAACTGACTGGCTCCCGGTTGGCGGGGATCCCAGTCAGGAACACACGTTTCTTTCTGCTCTGAGCGAGTCCAGCGACGAGCAGGAAGAATCTGAACAGCTTTCCAGCGATAGTCCGGAAGCGAAGTCAAGCGACTTCGACTCGGACACATCTTTTGTTTGAAGCTGTTCGCTTTTCGGGCGCACGCGCCAGCCGTTTGACTGTGCTGCCAAAACGGAATGCCACGTGAAGCTGTCTTCATTTTGCAATGCTGAAGTTCTGTTGCTGCGATTGCTCAGGTTGTCACGCCATCGGCTTGCTGAAGCAACTCGGCTCCCTTTGGATCTTTGGTTTAAGGCTTAGGGCTTAATGCTTACGGCTTAGGGCTCAGGGTTTAGGGCTTGGGGCTTAGAATTTAAGGCTTGTGGCTTGGGATTTATGTCTTGGGGCATAGGGTTCAGGGCTGCGCGCTTTGAGTTTAAGGCTTAGGGCCTAGGGCTTAGGGTTTAGGGCTTAGGGCTTAGGGCTTAGGGTTTAGGGCTTAGGGCTTAGGGATTAGCGCTTAGGGCTTAGGGCTTAGGGCTTAGGGTTTAGGGCTTAGGGCTTAGGGTTTAGGGCTTAAGGCTTAGGGTTTAGGGCTTAGGGCTTAGGGTTTAGTGATAGCTGTCGTTGCTATCATGAAGCGATGTCGTGACCGTCTCTTGCAATTGTATTCGACAGCCTTCGCAATTTCCTGCACGAGGACGGCGACTGCTGCGGCGATGGCGGTGTTCTTTGTTGGCTTGTACAGGTTGTATGTTGAGCTTCGTGCAGTAAGCTCAATCTGATAGCTGTCGTGGCTATCATGAAGCGATGTCGTGACCGTGACTTGCACTTGTTCTCGACAGCCTTTGTAACTGATTTTTTCTCCCTGTCAACTTGTGAACTCTGATTTTTTGGCTGGCCGAGAAATACGCTGCCTTAGATGTCTGTTGTGTAGTTTCTGTCGAAATGTATAATAGGTTCTCCCCAAGCCTCAGCGTTTATCTGTAGCTCGACAGTGTTTAGTACTTCCTTCTTTATGCAATAGAACAAGGGACAGAGTGAAGTCGTGATATGAAGTTGTTAATCATACTATAGTGGTAATGTGACACTGAACTGTATGTAGTGGATAAACTTTTTATAGCTCAATGTTATGGGATTCTTTGGGTGGGTGGGTGTTATCTCGAGGTCTTAACACTCCTGTGCACAAAACTGCTCGAACCGGAGCTGCTGAACCCGAAACCCTAAACCCTAAACCCTAAACCCGAAACCCTAAACCCTAAACCCCCTAAACCCTAAACCCGAAACCCTAAACCCTAAACCCTAAACCCTAAACCCTAAACCCCCGAAACCCGGGACCCGGGACCCGGGACCCGGCAGGACATGGACCTCGAGGTCGCTCAGATCATGGAGCCGAATCTCCCTCCACTTACAGGTCCCGCTTCTTGAGATTAAAAGCCTAGCTTAGGGTTTAGGGTTTTTGCTTAAAGGAACCATTATGAAATACAAGTGTATACTTTTTTCTCCCTGGTTACTTCAAAGCCTAGCTTAGGGTTTAGGGTTTAGGGTCAATATAATGGTTTAGAGCCTCGGGTTNTTTCTCCCTGGTTACTTCAAAGCCTAGCTTAGGGTTTAGGGTTTAGGGTCAATATAATGGTTTAGAGCCTCGGGTTCAGGGGTTTAGGGCTTAGGGTTTAGTGTTTAGGGTTAATAGAATGGTTTAGAGCCTCGGGTCTAGGGTCCAGGGTTTAGGGTGTCGGGCTTACGGTTAATATATAGTACTATACCTTAAACTACCAAACCCTACTTTTTTGTAGGTTCTTCTTATAAACCCGAATATGGAATTTATACGCAGCCTACAAAAAAAGTAGGTTTTGGTAGGTTAAGGTAGAAGCCTCAATAACGGTTGATGGCATAAATCCTGCATTACCTGAAGGGTCCTGGGCTGCGGGGATACTGATATATTCCTTATTCATCAACCGTAATTACCAGCATTATTCCTCAGGGTTCCTTATTATAACCATAATACTATAAAGAAGCCCCAAACCCTATTCTAATTATTTAGGCCCCTACATTACAAGGTTGTGAAAGGGCTTCTATGGGCAGGGCGGTTGAGAGCTCTATATACGTTTGCCAGGTTTTCATGCAAGGTCTTTAGAAGCTTTTTTGTGTGAGGTTTGTGTATGAGTTATGTCGCTGTGACGGGGTTTACCGTTCCCACAGGCTCCAAAAACGCTAAATCAGGGATTGTTTGAATTGCAGTAATTGCTTTTGGGGGAGGAAGTATCAGGCATAACTGTACAATAATATCACCACAAAAGCCTATTGAGGCGCATATGTGGATTTTCAGCAATAGGGCACCCTGAAGGAGCCCCATTGTATCAAGAAGCTCGCACGCTGGCCCTCAGCAGCAAGAGGTAGGACTTGGACCAAACACTTAAACCCTGAACCCCTAAATCCTTGAACCTCTTTAACCTTGGAGACCCTGAACCCCTAAATCCTTGAAAAACCCTAAACCCTAAACCCTGAACCCTGAAGGGGATTTAGGAACTTGGAGAATAACCTTGGAGACCCTGAACCCCTAAATCCTTGAAAAACCCTAAACCCTAAACCCTGAACCCTGAACCCCTAAATCCTTGAACCTCTTTAACCTTGGCCCTGCCTGGCGGAGTGAAGTGTACTGCACTTAGAAGAAACAGAACCCGTTCCCCAGGCCCCGAACCCCCCTAGCCTAAACCCTAAACCCTAAACCCTAAACCTTAAACCCTAAACCCTAAACCCTAACCCCTCAAGGCTCCCAGCCTTCAACCCCCTGGGCCCAAGGGTAGAACTGAAGCCGGCACATCGGAGCATCTCCCTGTGGACGTTATACTTTATCAATGTTTGGGCGTAGGGTTTGAGGGAGTTACAGGTTTGGATTTAGGGTTCAGGGTTTGTGGTTTGGGATTTTAGGGTTTAGGGTCTAGGTCAGCATGCAACCCTGCCAAACTCCAACAACATAGAGAGCCACTGCGCAATCCGACCTAGTGAGGTTGTGGCCTCTAGCCAGTTTATGATTTAAGCTTCAAGCAACCCTCAAACCCTATACTAAACCCCAAACCCCCCAAAGCCCTAGATCTCCCCCCCCCCCCCCAAAAAACACATCACACACAAACCCCAACACCCCAAACAGTCTAGACACTGCTGGTCTGCGCGCACACNCCCCCCCCCCCCCCAAAAAAAAATCCTATATCCTAAACCCCAAAGCCCTAAACGGTTTAGGGTTTAGGGTTCCCTGTATATCCCTGTAAAACCTTCGCTCCTGGCAGGGCGCGAGCGATCGAAGAGCACCTCCAAGAGTGCCAGCAAGCGCGCGGTGACGCTTCCTACCGAGGCGTGCCGGGTGTGTAGGGTTAGGGCTAGATCTAACGGTTGTTTAGGGGTGAAGGGTTTAGGGTTTAGGGCTAGGCGGGGCCATAAGGGACCCATGTTTTTTTTTGCTGTTCGGCTTTAGAGGGTTCAGAATCCCCTGCAAATACCACTGTTTCCCTGCTTCCCGCCATTACATTATATCCGAAATTTCATGTTGATTTTTTTCAGGGCATCCGTAAACTAATGGTATTTGTGGGTTTTCTGCACTGCTTCACAATTTCGTCGCGTGCGAAACTAGTGCCGCCTCGGCTTGCATCCGCTTCTGCCCAGCCCTGTGTCTAAATAACACGTTTCTTCACATAGCACAGAAACAACATAGTCTAATCGGTTCTGAGAAGAGAGCATCCATGGCCCAACCATGATGACGGCCATGGTCTAATCCATTCTGAGAAGAGAGCATCTATGGCCCTCCAGTCCGTTCTGAGAAGGGGGCCATGGTCTTATCGGTTCCTGGTTCGAGGGCATTTTGCTCAGCAGGCCTGGTCCTGACAAGGTGCATTGGGGGCACGGTTTTTTCGGGTTTAGGGTTTAGGGGTTTAGGGGTTTAGGGTTTAGGGTTTAGGGTCATTTAGGGTTCGTCATTTCTTAGCACAACAGGCTGTGACGAAAGTGCTGCACCTCATGTTTGCTGGTGGACCCGCCAGGGTTTAGGGTTCAGGGTTTGGTGGGTTTGGGTTTCGGGTATAGTTTTGCGCAGGGGTGTATGGGCTTGATGATGGTGGAGGCCCGGCACGCTATTGAGCCAAAATAAAGGATCCGGTGACTTAGTAAGCGGGTTAGGAGTCTCGGTTATCTTACTTATAACTCTACGTATAATTAACAGATTTACGAGGTCCCCTGATCCTTGAATTAAACGACAAAGACCAAATCCTCGGTGCTGCTTGTGTTTTTTGTTCAGGGTCTTGTGAGATACAGAGGAGAAGGATCCCTCACATGATCAGGGATTGGGCACTCTGGGCGCACGGAAATGAGTGTTGCAAGCACAAACTATCGCGACTTTTCTTCCAAAAGGGACTCTGGAACACAGCTGTCTGTGAATCCTGCCGCGGAGGTTCTGGCATTTCACCTGACATGTACATGTCCACCTCTTGTTTCAGACGCCCCCGGCCTGTGCATCAACCTACAACTCCGTCCGCCCAACTCTTACAGGAGTCTTTAACGACTCAGGGTTGCATCTTGGAAGCGTTGCTCTTTGCTCACAAGATATAGTACAATCAATCGTGGTACGTATGAATATGGCATGTAGTGGTATACTTTACGGTAAATTGCCCAATTAAAGGGTTATTGTAGCCAGATCGAGAGGAATAATCCATAATGAAGGGATATTCGAGTCGCTGAATGTGGAATGCTTGCTCCCATCCGTCGTTGCCAACCTTTTTTCAGTTTATAGCTTGCAAACCTTAAAAGGGCTCGGAATAATTGGAATTAGGATCCCGCTATAGTCCCTATATACTAATAGTATCCTCCCCCAGACCCTATTCGCATTTTTAAGGCTCCTACTTTGGTGCTGAGTGGCTAAGCGCATAGCATTCCGAACCCCAAGCCAGTTCAACCGTTAAAACCTAACCTCCACACTAAGCCCCTCCGACTAAAAACCCTCGGGATCAACCCTAGATACAACCCCGAAACCCTAGATCAACCCTAGACAGACCCTAGTCCCGAACCCCCAAACCCAACCAGGCCGATCTCACGCAAGCACCGAGACTCGGCGTCTGCATTGGCTGGCTGGGCTGTATGTTTTGAGAAGTTTAATTTCAGGATACGGTATAGGATGGCTGCTGCTCTGGCTGCGCAACAGTTAAGGAATTTGCTTTTAAATTTGTTCAGATAGATTGTTCAGGGCTTCATAAGGGTTTCATAGGGTTTTCCATACTGGTTCATGCATAGGGTTTTGGCGGGGGTTAGGTTTTGACCCTGAAGCCGAAGTGCCCTTAATCGCTTGTACAACGCTACAAGTAGATGTATGTAGGCCTTGGTTAGGACTAGGGTTAGCCTTTTGAATTTTAGGTTCAGAGCGAAAGACAACGTTTTAGTGGGTTTGGGTTTAGGGTTCAGGATCTCCCCCTAAACCCTAAACCCTAAACCCTAACCCTAAACCCCAAACCCTAAACCCTAAACCCTAAACCCTAAACCCCAAACCCTAAACCCCAAACCGTCTTACTAAGCCTGAAGGCCGGGAAGCCGTGGAGGCTGCAGGCTGGAGCGAAACAAGGATCGACATGCGTGTTCTTCCCAAAGGCCCCCTTAGAGGAAGGGTCGGTTTAGGGTTTAGGGTTTAGGGGTTTAGGGGTTTAGGGGTTTAGGGTTTAGGGTTTAGGGTTGAGGGTTTAGGGGTTTAGGGGTTTAGGGTTTAGGGTTTGGGGTTGGGATTGCCTTCCCGTACGATGAATGAGGTCCTGACTCAACAGGGAGCTTATCTTATGGCTATGTTGGGTTGTCTGTACTATAGAGGCCTAAATAATTATCAATACTATTGTGGCGGTTCCTTATTAGAAGTATAGCATAATGGGCCCCAAAAGCCTACTCTACTTATTCAGGCCCCTATAGTAGATAATGGGTACGAAACAATGAAAGGACCAGGACGCCAGGATCCTTATACTGTAAGACCCCTTGTGAGGGAGCCCCATCGTTTGAGGGCGCCCCAAGAACCACAAATTTGTAACAGCATCCCGCTATCATCCCCGTGTGACTCTACCTTAGCATACCCCACACCCTTTACTTTCATTCTGAAGGCAGCTGTAGCACCATCCCAGGCTGATGACGATCAGCTCCCAGGCAAATTGCGAGGGCCCCAAGGGGCGCTGGGTTGAGGACTCCCCCTAAACCCTAAACCCTAAACCCTAAACCGGTTGAGGACTGTATGGTTTCAGGGTCAAGAATCATGCGGGTTCAGGGCTTTGGACTTTTCTCTGGGGTGTTGGGATTTGGGAGTTTCCGCAAATAGGGGACCCGAATATAGTAGCCTAAATAGCAGGATCCCTACAATAAGGGCCCCAGAATAATCGGAAACCCCCCATTTTGTGTGTAGTGAGGGCTTCACTTCCAGGAAGTGGAGGTCTCAACTGTACTTTGCTTCAAAATCACAAAACCAGGTACCCCGAAATGCGTCGGGCCTGAGCCTCTGGGTAAGGCTTAATATGTTGGGCGCAGATGTTTGAGAGCAGGCGCAAGATGCGATTCTAGGATGCGATCAGAGTGCGGAATTCAGAATTCCATTCAAAATTAAGGGTTATTCCTTTCAGAAACCCTAAACCCTAAACCTTTCAGAAGATTCCTTTCGAAATATAGGGATCCTACTATCGAGGGTACTATATTGGGGTCCCCTATTTTCGAGAAGAGGCTCTCTCCGTTTCGGCTCCGCCTTGCTTGTTTCGGGCCCGAGTTCCCACGTGCAAGGAGATGATGGTTAGGATGGTTTTCCCTTTTGCCATACACAAATACACACTCACACACCACGTCTTTGTGAATGTATGGCCATTCTATCTCCCAACCCCCTCCTGTGTTGAGAAAATCCTACCTTTGGTTAGTAGGAAATGGAAGAATGGCAGTAATAGTAGTTATAATTGTACCCCATTCCTCCATCCCCTACTAACCAAAGGTAAGATGATGGTTGAGAAAATGTAGGAGCCCCAAACTGTCTTAATTGAAGAGTTGAGAAAACCATCAAAGGAGATTTTGGTTACGGTTTAGGGTTAAGGGTTTAGGGTTTAGATAAAGTTTAGGTTTAGGCAGTAGGAGCCCCAAACTGTCTTAATTGAAGGAAGCCAGAGCCCCACGGGTTGCGAAAGCCATCAAAGGAGACTTTGGTTAGGGTTTAGGGTTTAGGGCTTAGGGAGAAAACCATCAAAGGAGATTTTGGTTCGAAAACCCAAAGCCCTCTACTTCAAGGATCATGGGACTTAGTAAGTAAGATTATAAGTACCTTACTTGGGGCTATAAGTAGTTATAAGTATGGTTACCTCAACCAGGACCCGAAATGGCTTAACTGGCGAACCCGAAACGGAGGTCTGCCGACCCGAAATAGGGCCTGAAACGCATCCTGCCCTTTTACAAGATGAGCCTTAATATGACGTACGGTAGTTATCTTCCTTAACTGAGCTGTTTGGAAGTCTTTGACGACACTGTTTCGTCGGGTAAGCTCAGGGTGTAAGCCACTGACAATTCCACTCCACCCCGGCAGCACCCTACACCCCAAAATGGAACGAACTTTGTATCACAATCTTTTCAACGACAATTCAAGACCTGTGACTCTATCATCAAGGTCCCCCTGTAGTGCCCTTGTAGCCTTTTGGTTTTGGGATCTCCTTCTTCAGACTGCATAGTGGGAAAAGAAGTATCCTTAACATCAGGGAGATGCTGGACAACCTCGTCTAGCATGCCTTGAAAATCCGAAAACCGTGTAAGACCCTCCCAGATCCCATACAGGCTTACAACGCACCTCGAGGAGCACCTTCATCGTAACCTGGAATTCCCAAACCCTAAACCCCAAATCCCAAGCCATGAAGACTAACGCAACACTGAAGCCCTCTGCGCAGTGGTAATATTATTCCTTGGGGTTCCTTACTATAGTTCGAAATCTTCATACCCCACAAGCTTATTCTAGTCTCTAGTTGCCAAAATTCCCTTATGTAAACCGTATACACTATAGGGGCCCAAACAATACCCATGCTATCCTTATGATAAATGTAGTAGAATGGGCCCCAAAACCCTATTCTAATTAAAGGAAACCGTGGTGGAGCTCGATCCTGACTGAATAGTAAGGCCTAATATAGGGGCCTTCATAATTGAAACAGGGTTTTGGGGAATATTATACTATAATCATGATAAGGAACACCCACAATAGTATTGGTAATTATTTAAGCCCCGATACTATAGTAGCCTTATAGATCCCTTATAGTAACCCTTATATACCCCTCTGAAGGATAGTATAGGTAATTATTTAAGCCCCTATAGTATGAGGATTCCGACAGCACAGGTACCCTAAACCCCAAACCCCTAAACCCCTAAACCCTAAACCCCTAAACCCCTAAACCGTGGCACTGCAAGGCATTGCTTTTGTACCCAACAACAAAGCGGACTCTGCACGCCCTTCCTCCAGGCCGGGGTTACCGGGCTTAAGGGTTTAGGGTTTAGGGGTTTAGGGTTTAGGCTTTTAGGGTTTAGGGTTTAGGGGTATAGGGTTTAGGGTTTAGGGGTTTAGGGTTTAGGGGTTTAGGGTTTAGGGGTTTAGGGTTTCGGGGTTTAGGGGTTTCGGGGTTTGGGGGTGTAGGGTTTAGGGTTTAGGGTTTTAGGGTTTTAGGGTTTAGGGTTTAGGGGTTTAGGGTTTAGGGTTTGGGGTTCAGTGCGGGGGAACAGGTCGATGTATACGACTATTATGGAGTTAGGCCCGAAAAGGTCATGCTTGTTTTGGTTCCGGAGACCTACTTGCTTCGTTTCGGGGCTCAGGGCTTAGGCCTTAAGGTTTAGGATTTGGGAGTTTCCAAAAATTAGGGGTACCTTATTTTGGGGTCCTTATAATCAGGATCCTACTATTTAGGGTACTTATATTGGGGTCCCCCTATTTTTGGAAACCCCCATTTAGAGTTCCAGGTTCAGGGCCATGCTTGTGCGGCTTAGGGTTTCAGGGTCTAGAGTTCAGGACTTTCGTTTTGGTACACCTTGTAGTGTCACTGTGAAGGCCTCGGTCATGGTTGTATATGTACAGATTGGGTTTAGGGTTTAGGGTTTAGGGGTTAGTATACCTAAAGATTGTGTTTGAATTCTGGCAATAAGTAGAAATTCTTAAACCCTAAGCCGGAAAACCTCTAGCTATAGCTACAGCTTCGTTAAGGGCCAGCTTTACTAACTGTACCGCCTGGTGCTTATCGTGTGGGAGGGAAGCTCATTAGGGACCCCCAAAGCACATAAGCATAAGCATTTTATGGGGATAGCCCTACCTGAATGGGCTTCATTATAAGGGGGTTTATATGGGATATCCCTATCCTAATTTTTGCTTATGTGCTTTTTTGGGGCCCTAGGCTCAGAAACCAAACCTCACAGGAAAGCCAGGGGCGGAGATGCCCTGAAATGCTGAAACGTTTTGGGATTGGGCATACATTCGCCGAAACCGCGCCAAGAAGCTCAGTCAAGCTGCTGTAGACGGTGCAGGTTTTGTGGGATTCCATGCTTCCGGCACACTGTTGCAGGTATGTTTGGGGCTCAAGGTTTAGGTTTGAGTTTTGAGATTGAACATCTGGTGCACCTCCCAAAAAGCGTTCAGGGTGTGGGCACTCCGGGTTGCGAAACCATTGCCCAAACCCCCAAAACACAAAAAACCCTAAACTCTAAACCCTAAACCCCTAAACCCTAAACCCCTAAACCCTAAACCCCTAAACCCTAAACCCCTAAACCCTAAACCCCTAAACCCTAAACCCCTAAACCCTAAACCCCTAAACCCTAAACCCCTAAACCCTAAACCCCTAAACCCTAAACCCCTAAACCCTAAACCCCTAAACCCTAAACCCCTAAACCCTAAACCCTAACCATGCATGTTCTGCATCCCGACTTCAAGCTTCCATTCCCAAAAGTCGAAACCCTTGAGCACTTGAAGCCCGAAGCCCGAAATCGCGGTTCAATCATACACCAGATGCAGGGCTCATGGCGGAAATATATCATGAGACGTCATGAGGAGACATGATTTTGTCAATAATTTTACTTTGTTGCAGTGGGCTGATTACCAGGACCCCTTTCAACACTTGTCGCGCGGGCTCAGGAGTTAGGGCAACAGTAAGAGGATAAAGGGCTTGCAGACCTATGAGAGCCAGACATACTTTCGTAGATGCCATTGTCTGCAAGTTAAGCGTATCATGCTTTAGGGCTGGTAAGGGGTTTTATTTAAGTTACCATAATAAAGAAACCATGTTCTTATGTACTATAGATCCCTATTATGGTAATTTACGAAGCAACAGCAGCTGGTCTCTTTGTCATCGCTATGTGACATCACAGGGTATGTCTAAAACCCACGCCCCTTGCATGCTTCATACCTGTCTGTGGCAAATCCCTTTGCCATACAACCGGGTTGTGCGGAGCAGATAGATATGAAGGTCTCTGTGTCTCGTCCTGACAGTGCCACCGATGACCGATAACTCAACCCTAAAGCTTTTGTCCGAAAGCTGCTACGCGAATCAAAGCCGGGGTTTCTTAGTATCAAGGGTATCATCCTCACGGGTTTTCATAAGAAGGAACCAATTATTCGGAGGGGTCTAGACTAGGCTCTCGTGATGTTTAGAAGCTCCCAGCTTAGGTCTACTTGTAAACTGAAGCCATTACTCGTATAACAAGTCCCCCCTGGATTTTTCTGAAGCTCATTACCGCTACATCCGAAGTCCGCAGACCCTACAACTAAGCCTTAAGCCCACTGCATTGCAGGAGCATAACGAAGCCGCGCTTCGCGCGGTCTGCTTCCCGAAATGGAGCCGCCACAAACAGAAATGATGGAAGTGGCCCCACCACACCGAGGGTCGCGAGGACTCTGACAGAGAGCTCTGTGGGCTCATACGGTTTATTTTGAGAGGATTTGGGTTTCCAAGAGCATGACAAAGATGACACAGAGGGGTTCTGCTGCTACTACGACTACAACTATAACTACTGTTACTGCCCCCTACCACTTCCGCAATCCACAGAATACTGCTAAATACTCCCACATACTGCTAAACTGTACTCCATATTGCTAAATGCTACTGCATACGCTACTGCTACATAGCACTACATACTTTTACATGCGACTACCAATACTGCTGCTGCTGCTACTACTACTACTACTACTAGTAGTACTACTACTACTACCACTACTACTACTACTACTACTACTACTACTACTAGTACTACTACTAGTACTACTACTACTACTACTACTACTACTACTACTACTACTACTACTAACTAATACGACGACGACTACTACTGCTACTACTAATAGGTTGTTCTACTAATTCTACTTCGGGTATTGCTAATTATACTAGTAGTAGTAGTAGTAGTAGCAGTGGTAGTAGCAGCAGTGGTAGTAGTAGTAGTAGTGCTGCTGCTGCTGCTGTGCGCTGTGCGTGGGAAATTTCGAGACATACAGGATGGCAGCTTATGTCGTAACCCAAACGAAATGGTTGCGGTTGCTGTAGTACTCAAAGCCGTAGTCGTCCGAAGGAATGGTACCGTTTATTGTTGTTCTTATTCTTATTGTCATCATCATATTTCAGATGTCACGTGTTGTGTTTTTCCTCTGGACTTGAGGCGTTATCAGCTCTCTGAATGCCTATCCCTGCGCTTCCCGCTTCTTCTTCTTGTTCATAAAGTCGTTGGCAGCTAATCGTAATATTGGTGATCATCATTGCCGTCGCCATGCCTTCTCCACTGTCATCATTGCGGTAGTTTTTCTCGTGACCGCCATCGTAACATTCCTAACAAGGTGAAAAGGGTTGGGTGTCTTGATAGAAGCTATGATGCTTATGTACTGGGTTATGCTTGCGTTGACTTTTGCGACCGTTCTAGTTGCTATGCCTTGTTCGACCATTACGTTACTCTTCATTTACCACCAATGTTCACGGTACGGTCATGCTTGTCTCATGATTATCACCGGTATTGCGGCGAGTCTGCTTTTACTCATTTCCACTTGCCACTTTTGTGATTCTTGCTGCAGATTAGTCATCGCCGTAATGCAATTTGCTAGAAGCACCGCCGCAAAGACCACTCTTACCAGAGCCATGAACAACGAACACACATTTACAACAAATAAATAGGGGCATCCCAATTTAGAGGCTTAGGCTTTAGGGTTGAGGGGACCACGGCCTCATACAATTAAGCCCAATCTGCAGGGTTTAGGGTTTAGGGTTTAGTTATCTGGTAGGGATAATCCTGCAAAGACGATCGGAAACCCAGACGACTCTTGGCCGGGTGCCAGTTTTCTTGCGCTTCAGATGCTGCCAAGCAGCTTCCGCTGTTCGCAGCAAGGGTCCAGAGGTAACGTAGAGGTGGGTGGTTGTCAAAATTATGGTCCCTTTTTGGGTTCCTATTTATAATACGGCACCTATTATTTAGGGTACCCAAAAAGGGATCCTAATTTTGACAACCACCCAGGTGGTTTTGGGGCACGTTAGAGTCGGAAAGCTCGGGCATTGCTTTACGACGCCTTTACACCCCTAGGTTCCTGGGTAGCACCCTTTTGCCCTTTTTATTTTCGGGTCCCCTTATAAAAACTGAATATTGGGAAAAAGGGTATCCGTATTATAAAGGGGCTACTCAGGAACCTAGACCCTTTTTCTCAGAAACGGTCCAGGGTCCAGGATATTGGAGTTAGGCGCAGACCCGCATGATATTCAATGTGGGCTCAGACACTGGACGAAGCTTCAACCCAAGCCGTGAGAGCAAGCCCAGCTCTAAAGTCTGCCTCCGCATCCCAAGCCTTGCAGCCCAAAGCCTAAACCCTGCAAATCCTAGACCCCTAAAGCCTAAGGCTTAAACCCAAAAGTCCAAAACCCTAGCAAAAGCATCTAGGGATTCGTAGGCTGAGTCTTTGGCTTCGCATGTCCTGCCTCTGTTATGGAAGAGCCCGATTCGACTTTAAGTCAACATACGCGAGACCATCGTAAGAAGCCTTTTCCAATGCGCGGTACATGTCAGAGGTATTGTGCTATCGGGGTGGCAGCTGCGAGCCTGCCCTTCGTGGACCCTTTATATCTTTTTCTGTTGTAGTAGCCGGGTAGCTCCCGCAGTGACCCGAAACTCTCTGCATAATATGCGGATACTTCCTACATATTTTCGAGCATTAGACAGCCAAAACACTAGACCCTATAAAATGTCTATAGTGCAACACCACATCAGAAACGAGATTCAGGATCATACGCATATTTCCCACCAAGTTCAGAAACTGAACCGAACCTTCGTTGTCCTTAACCCGAATGCCCCTGAAGCCCCTAATGTCCTTCAACCCCAAGCCCACCCTAAACCCTAGACCCTAGACCCTAAACCCTAAACCCTAAACCCTAAACCCTAAACCCCAAACCCTAAACCCTAAACCCTAAACCCTAAACCCTAAACCCTAAACCCCAAACCCTAAACCCTAAACCCTAAACCCTAAACCCTAAACCCTAAACCCCAAGCCCTAAATTCCAAAGACCCCAGAAAAGCAAAGCCTGGGGCCCCACCCCCCGAACGATACCAGCCCCAAACACTGACACTCCAAGCCGCAGGCCTCAACGCTAAATCCTAAAACTCAAGACCCTAAACCCTCAATCACTCGCAAGGTATGCAAAATCCACATTTTTTCAAGACTTTGGGTCTCTGCGGAGGTGTTGCACGCTCTTGAGGCTGTGGGGCTTATACCCACAAGAGCTTGCGTATGCCTTTCCCTTGGGCGACAGTCTTCTGATTACAGGTTCTTTGTTGCTTCTTGGATGTTTCTTCATTACAATTCCAGGCGTGGCATCAACCTCGCAGCAGTACGAGTCTTTGGAGTAAGTGCAGCTCGTTAGCACTGCTGGTGGTAGCATGAATACTTTTGGCCGACGCCGACAGTAGTTATCAGCATTATCAGTATTATGGTATTAGTAGCAGTAGCAGTGGCAGCTGCAGTCACAGTCACAGGAGTAAGAGCAGCGTGAGCAGTAGCAGTAGCAGTAGGAGTAGCAGCAGCAGGAGCTGGAGCTGGAGCAGGAGCAGAAGCAGAAGCAGTAGCAGTAGCAGTAGCAGCAGTAGTAGTACTGCTACTAGTACTACTAGTACTACACTACTACTACTACAACAACTACTACAACAACAACAACAACTACTACTACTACTACTGCTACTACTACTACTACTACTACTACGGCTACGACTACTACTACTACTACTACTACTACGACTACGACTACGACTACGACGACTACTACTACTACTTCACACTACTACTACTTCTACTACTACTACTACTACTACTACTACTGCTACTAGCAGTAGCAGCAGCACCAGCAGCAGCAGCAGCAGTAGCAGTAGCAGTAGCAGTAGCAGTAGCAGTAGCAGTATGTGGCAGTAGTAGTAGTCGTAGTAATCGTAGTAGTAGTAGTAGTAGAAGTAGTAGTAGTAGTTGTGGTGCAGTAGCAGTAGCAGTAGCAGTAGCAGTAGAGGTAGTAGTAGTAGTAGTAGTAGCAGTAGTAGTAGTAGTAGTCGTAGCCGTAGTAGTAGTAGTAGTAGCAGTAGCAGTAGTAGTAGTAGTAGTAGTAGTAGTAGCAGTAGCAGTAGCAGTAGCAGTAGCAGTAGTAGTAGTAGTAGTAGTAGCAAGATTACACACATGATAGCATCGAGTTCCGTATGATAGGCCCGAGGAATCATGCGCAGCCCAGCCCGTGCACCATCGAGACTGCTTCCATGGGCAGAATCGTTCCAATGTCAGCGCATGGGCTTCAAGCCTCCGCAAGGGAGATTGGGAGAAAGAGTAGCCAGGCAACGGAGAGGGACTTGAAAATTTGAGAAACACCTGCACTCTCTCGACACAATCTATAGAATTTGATGCCGGGGATATTTTGAAACAGAGTAGCAAGCAAGCAGAGAGGGACTAGAAAACTTGAGCAACACGAGCTAACATGTTGAACGAGACTAGAGAATTCGATGCAGAAGAGAGTTGTGCTTGTAAGAGGCAACGTCCAGCGTTTCTTCGCCTGATCCTAAACCTTAAACCCTAATTGCAGATGCCAAGAATCCAACAGAGCGCGAGTGCCGATCATGGAGACTAGTGCCCGAATCGCGCCGCCCGAGCATTGCGCTGAGAACGTGGCTCTGGAGAGGGCTCGAAGTCAAGACTATTAATCGACGCAGTGACCCTTCTCGTTGTCGAGCCCCACAAAAGCATCAACCTTGACAACCGTGAGCCTTTACCCCAAAGCCCTACGGTGAAGCGTAAGTCTTTACATTAACTATTCCTACACCTCAAGAAATACTATCAGGACTCCCCCGATCATTTGCGTCATTTTGCTTAACCAAGGGGGTTTGGAGTTGTTTGAGTTAAGGCCAAAACTCAGCTACTTTGATTGCACATCCGACCCGAAGCTTGTGACTTTTCATCGGCCCGGACTTGTAAATGGCTGAGGGTCTAGGGGTTTAGGGCTTAGGGTTTAGGGTGGCTGAAGATACCTCAACATGTGAGGGGGCTCCGAATCTGGCCTAAGGCCCCTAAGCCCAAAACCCTAGAGCTAGTAATGCAGGACCAGCCCGAATACTTGCCAATCCTGTTTCTAAGAGTTCCTGTAGTATCAAACGTACTACAACACACCTCCGAGCTATGTCTTAAGGCCCCCAGATGAAAGCTTGAGCTTCATACCCTAAAACCCAAGAGCCCTAAACCCGAAAGCCTTAAACGCTTATGTTCTTAAACGCCAGCCCACAACCCTTAACCCAAAGCTACACATCCAAAGCCTCAAACCTTTTAAACCCTGAACCCTCAAGCTTCAGTGGCAGCCACCCAGAGGCCCAGACTTTCTTTCTTGCCTTTTGCCGCCAACAGGGGCTTCGGAGTATCCACGGTCAACCCTAGAGGTGGTTTACAAAGGGTGAAGAGTGTCAGGATTTGGTGTAAATCAGCAGAAGTAACCGTACCGCCCATCCATAGATAGCTGGCTAGGTAGATAGACAGGTTGATCTACGTCCATGCCTCTCTCTCACACAGATGGGCAGACAGACGTGAATGTTCGTAACTGCGAAGTGTGTACCAGAACTTGCGTATGCGCGTAAGTGTATATGCAGTCTGCCGGATGGTGCCGGCCGCAAGCCCCAAAGTGTAAGCCCCCGAAGACTCAATCCGAAACCCATAAAGCCATAACATGCAAGAAACCATTTTCGATGTCGAAAAACGCAAGCGTTCCTATGTTTTTCGTTGCAACTTCGAAGAAAATGACGTCTTGAAAAGGTTTCAGATCTGTAAGTCCAGAAGCCACATGCCCAAGCTATCAGCCTCAACCCCCGGCAGGACAATCCCAGAGACTCCAATCTCCCTTACTTAAGGAATATACCTGAAATTATAGTAGGATCCCCAATATGATTTAAGGTATATTCATTAATTAAGGGATATTGGAGTCTCTGGGATCTAGAGGTCTGAAGAATTAGCAACAAGAGTAATCTTCGTGGTCTGGCGCGTGTAATTTTAGCTGTGATTTATCCTCGACGATGTCTCGAGTATGATTGCATTGTAAGATGGCCCAAAGCTCCGTTTCAAGTCAGGAAGGCGCCCTAAACCCTAAACCCTATACCCGAAACCCTAAACCGTAAACCCTAAACCTAGGACAGGATGAGCCATGATTTGGACGAAGTTCCTGGTGCCTCCCTCCACGGTGGATCGGAGCGGGGGATTTTTGCCACTTTTGGCCTAGAATTGGGTGACCCTTTAAAGGCATACACCGTGATCCTACAGGCAATCTGCGAAGTTTCCGAAGGCGAGCCCCAATCAAAAGCGCATTGCCGGGATCATGGTGTTTAAACGGATCACCCGGAGTGCCCATTTGAGCCGAAGGTTCATGTTGGGTGTGGGCCTTTCTCAAGTTGAGCCGTGGACTAAGCGTGCTGACAGGCGGACTACATGCTTAAAGCTGAAGCTGTTAGTTTCCGCGGTTTGGACTTCAGATTCTGAGCTCAATATGGGAGTTTCCGAAAATGAGGGGTACCTTATTTTGGTTGCCTTATAATAAGGATCCTACTATTTAGGGTGCTACAATCGGGTCCCCTATTTTCGGAAACTCCCATATGATGCCCTCAGGCCAAAAACCCGACGCCCGAGACCCTCAGCCGCCTAAGCCTAAGCAGCCCGGATTTCATCGACGGCTCCCCGACGCCGGTGGCGCAGAGCGCCAACCTCAGCCTGGTTTGAGATTAACTGTGTTTAACTTGCACATTGAAAACCCAGCATTTTGCACCTTTGACAGAGGATCAGGCTTCTTCTACCGATTGGTAGCCGGCCTTTTGGCAGGCACGCCGGTCACGAGCTAGATCTTGAAGCTCCTCGAAGTCTTGCCAGTGCCCTAAGAACTTGTAGCCTTCATGTTCCGGTTTCTCTTAACTAATCATAAACCCTACCCTGAAGGGGAACCCCCCGACTAGACTCGATCTCACACCCCATAATTACCAAACCCTACACCCTCGACCCTAAACCCTAAACCCTAAATCCCTAAACCCTAGACCCTGAACCCCTCAAGCCTGAAACCCTGAACCCTAAACCCTGAAACCCTGAAACCCTATAAACCCTGATACCTTCAGCCCCAGGCTTCGAGCCCCAATGCTGGGTTCTTGCTAAGGAATTTAAAGTAAGTTACCATAATAAGGAAACGAAAAGGGCTCCTTTAAAGGATCTATAAGGGTTCCGTTAAGGGTATAGGGATTTTTTAAATTACCACAAGAAGGAAACCATATCATTTACCATAGATCCCTATTATGGTAACTGAACCCTGAACCCTGAAACCCTAAACCCTAAACCCTGACACCCTGAAGCCTTCAGCCCTAGCTTCAACTGGGGTCTTGTTAAGGGTTTTAATTTAAGTTATCATAACAAGGAAACCATATTAATTACTATAGATCCCTTTTGTGGCAACTTAAACTAAATGCCTTAACAAACCCTAAACCCTAAACCCGGTCAAGCCCCCATGGGTTTCGGCCCGATTGGCCTCCTGTGCGGGATCGGGAGCTTCGGACTGTGCCACTTCATCAGAATCACAGACGCCCCGGACACAGGGTTGAGGGTCTAGGGTTTAGGCGGTAGAGAGGGTTGAGTGGGTTTAGATTTAGTGGGCTTAGAGGGCTACAGTCGCGTGGGTTTAGAGGGCTAGAATTGTCAAAGTTTAGGGTTCAGCGGGCGTAGGGTTTAGAGTGTTTGGGGCCTGTAGTAGACTTTTGAAGCTTGTGTTAGTAGTGTCCGAGCTATTCTTTGCTTCTGAGTGTTCGGAAATTGCAGTCAACAGGCTGTAAAGCCTTTGAAGTTTAGATCGGAGCCTTACTAGTTACAGTAGGGTTAGGGGGTAAATTATGCTATACTTATAATAAGGAACCCCCAAAACAGTTTTGGTAATTATTGAGGCCCCTATATCACCCCTAAACAGTTTGATGAAGTAGGAACTTCAGTGAATGCCACTTCTTAGGAGTTTGTGTGAGTTCATAATTTGGGAGTTTTTAGCGGGACACTCGCAATCGGAGCCAAGCCTGCTGGCTTTCTTATCCGCAGACCCGGACTCCCTCAACGTCCGGGTTCCGTCTCCTTAGCCAAGCTTGCTTTCATGCGGCAGCTTGTGGTTGCACCCCTGCACCTCGATCCCCTGACCCGAAAGCTCCTCAAGTCCGAAAATTCAGGGGCCTGACTAATTACCTATACTATTTTGGGGGGTCCTTATTATAATTATAGTAGAATGGGCACCAAAACCCTATTCTGATTATTAAGGCCCCTATCCGTTCTGCTTTCCCACTTCTAGGGCTTTAGGCGGGTGCCCTCGCAACCAAGCCTCCGCCATGAGCAGGCTCTGGTCATGCCTTAAAGGCAGCCCAAGAGGGCTAGCAAGCTCCAAGTCTTAAGCTTGCTCTTATTACCAAAGGAACTATTGCTGGGGGGCTCCTTATTACTATTTATAGTGAGTATAATAAGGTCCCAAAAGTAGGCACCTTAGGCTTTAGGGTGTTTATGGGATCGTAGTCGGGTGAAAGTCGGTTTTCATGATGTATGCCACTCAACGCTTGCACCCAGATCTGGCGGAGTCACGCAAAAGCGGCCGCCGGAAGATTTTTGCAGCTTTTTTCCCTTTCGAGGACTTTTTTCACAAAGATCTACACTTTCTAAAGCAAAATAGCACGTGCGAGGAAGGTCGGAGATGCAGCGTGCTTCAGGAGCTCAAAGGGGTTCGGAGAATATGAAATCAAGGCTGTAGAAGATCTTTAACAGGTGCACAACTCTTTGTGTGGCCCCTCATGACTCGAGGTTTTCAGGGAGCAAGAGAATAGTATGACGAACTCATCGGAAGGAACATGGGCCTGACAGCATATTAGGCTTGTTAAGGATCCCTCTAAAACTTACGGTGTACGGCTTTGTTATGAGGCTACTATTTAGGTTTTTTTAGGCGTTAGGGTTTAGAGTATAGGGTTTAGGGTTTAGGGATGCGTGGTTCAGGGCTGTGGGGTTGGGTTTTGAGGTTTGGGGTTTAGGGTTTTGGATCTAGGATGGCATATGTTTTATGGATCTTGATTGATGGATGCACTTTTCTGACTGCATGCGGATTTCGCGGAATGTTTCGGTGTTTATATGAGGTCCGGTAATCCTTCCATCACAAGGGCACCCTTCTCCAGATTATTGAGTGACGGGGTTTCAGGAATCGCAAAGAGCACAGTGCAAACCTCCTTACCATCCAGACCCTACCTCCTAAATCAAAGAATCGCCAATTAAACCTTTGAAACCCTACATCCCGGACCTTGCAACCCTAAGCCTTAAACTTTTGAACCCTAAACCCAAAGCCCTACACCCTAAACACGAAGGCCTGAACCCTAAACCCTAAATTCGTACTTTTTTTCCTCCTACCGTTCCCACCCATAACTGGGTGCCCAGACACTGAAGATGCCCGGCAGCCTTTACACCCGCACTGGGCCAAACAATGGGTGGAGCCTATGGAAGAATGGTCGAACGCAGCCCGATCTGGGCTGTCAAGGGCTCCGCCTCCACAGCTGCTGGGCTTAAAATCCACTAGAGTACCTTGATAGTACCTTGATTTTCCCCTGCCCCCCTGCCCTCGGGCCCTCCTGCCTGCCCTGCCCTGCTGCCCTGCCTCATGTCCTGCCTAGCCCCTGCCCTGTCTGCTCGGTGTGGGTAAGCCCTAAACCCTAACAGGAAATGGTTTGGGTGGTTGCCTGTGGGTATCATCACAGCGGGCGGGTTTCAGAAAACTTCCGGTTTCACCGAGTTCTATCACTTGACGCGCAATATGCCGCCACCCACAAACGCCGGTGTGAGGGGCGCCATCCTAGCATGGATTACCAGATACTGCGCAAGAAGACGCCCTAAACCCTAAACCCTAAGCTCTAAACTCTAAGCCAGAGGGAGGCCCCCCCAACGTTGCCTTCGCTCGTCTCTTACGGCTCAGGCTTTGCCTTGGTAGAGGAAATCAAAAGGGGTCTTGGGGTTTCGGGGTTTCAGGGTTTTGGGGTTTCAGGGTTTACTGTTTTGGGTTTCAGGGTTTAGGGTTTGGGGTTTGGGGTGTAAGGGCTTTGGGCCTTAGGGCTTAAGGTGTACTTTGAAGGGTTTACCGGGGTTTCACAGGGGTTCGGTTTCATGGTGTAAGGTTCAAGGTGTGTCGTGCTTCAGGATTTAAGGATTTAAAGTTTCAGGGGCAGAGTTTGGGCCGCGACCATTTCCATGGCCGGCACACCCCCAAACTTGCATCCCAAGTCTCTGCACTCAACAGTGGTCTTTGATGACTCATGGTGTACAGTGTAGGGTAACCCTGAACCCTAAACCTTAAACCCTAAACCCCAAACCGTGTTGCTGAGTGGAGAGAGAAGCCCCCAGTCCTGGAGCTGCAATGGAAACGGCCGTGCCGTCACGCCGAAGTTCCCCCAAACCGGGTTTAGATCGACGGCGCCTCTTGGCGGTCGAGGCGCCATGAACTGGATTGGGGGTAATAATAATAGTCATAGTAATAGGACTGCTACTGCTACTGCTTCTGCTGCTGCTACCACTACTACTACTACTACTACTGCTACTACTACTACTACTACTAGCACTACTACTACTACTACTGCTGCTACTACTACTACTACTACTACTACTAGTATTAATACTAATAACAGCAATCTTAACTGTGGCAATGGGGCTTTGCCATTGAGGTTTTACCGCGCGCTTGGCCTTTCGCCTTAGGGCTTCAGTTGACGAGTTTCAGGGGGTTTAGGTCTTAGGGTGGGGGGCCTTTTGGGGCTCATGTCCTTTGGGCTCCCTGTGTAAGGCTTGAGCTTCGGGTTTCCAGGGGCGTGAAGATACTGTAGGGCACTGACCCAACGATTCATAGCACTACTCCTTAGGGTTCCCTATGATGTCTAGTTGCTATAGGGTCCCTTTTGTCAGTGTGCAACAAGTGGTGCACAGGCATCCAGCCGGGTGGCTTTCTGCAATGTAGCATAATTTGTAGAAGCTTTGTAGTATAGTATACCCCAAAACCCTACTCTAATTATCAAGGCCCCTATGTTACCTGCAGCCCTCCTCAAGGTTTCAAGTGCACAGCGAGCCCTGAGACTTGCTTCTTAAATGCCCACACCCAACCATACTCGCACCTGCATGCACAGCTCATTGTCTTTTCGAGGCCCTGTTTACATCACAGACCAGGCTCGGGTATGGAATTTCTACGGCAGAAGGCCACATAAAGGTAACGATTCTATGTTTGGACTCTTCTACGAGGGACTGCAAGAGCCTTGATCCTTTGTGCCTAATTATAAGGGGAGTGTTACGCAGTGTCGCAGCCCTGCGCCCCACCCTCGAGTTTTGCCAGGATACTACAGTCCCGTACCCGTAAGATAAGAGGCTTCAAACCCAAACACCTGCAATCCTAAGCCCTAAACTGTAAACCCTAAACACCGAGATCCTCATAGAACACTTTGGTTAAAACCCTTAATATAGAAACCTTATGGAACCATGTTTCTATATAGAAACCTTATAGAATAGAACCCGAAACCCTTGCAACTCAATGCAACCCTATCCCTATTGCAGCAGCTCCATCAACCCCCCATGGAGCACTATTAAGACCCTGTCAACAGCCAACTTGATTAACCAAACAACCCCAAACTCTAAACCTTCAACCCTAAACGATAAACTCTCAACCCCCCCTCCCCTCAGCGCAAAATTTGCAAACCCTAAATCACCAAAACCCCGAATGCGTAAGCCTGCCCCGGGTCGGTTCCCCTCCCAGGCGACGGAGAGTGCTTGTACTCGCCGGTCTTCCGTGACCGGGTCTTGTAATTAAGGCTTTAGGTTTGTGTGGAGGGTTTGATTTGCCGCTTTCTTGAAGGTTTTCATTTTGATAAGGGGCATGTGGTAGTATTTATAGGGCTTCTTTTCAGATCTTCTGGGGTTCTATAGGGGTGTATAGGTTTTGCGGTGAGCGTTCGGGGTCAAGGCGTTTAGGGTTGAGGGATATCAGGGTTCAGGGTTGAGGGTTTTTCCGTGGTTTCGGGGTTGGAGGACTGGGGCTAAATTTCAAGGTTTCGGGGAGGGCTTGACGGGGTTGAGGCATTTCGCAGCCACCGTTTCGAGAGAACGGATTTGTCCATTGGTATTGGGATCATACGGGTTCACAGACCTCCGGCTTTTCTCTTCTGGTTTGCAAGTTTAGGGTTGAGGGCTCTAAGCTTTTGGTGATTCATGTGGAACTCTTGTCCAAGAGGGAGGTCGCTACTCAGGGTTTGATCCCAGTGCGCCCGCCCCTCCTCCCTCCTCGAAAACAAGCACTTCTAGACGAGCAGCAGAGACCTCTGGGATTCTGCGGGGCTAGGTGCTTTGCGAGTCTCGATTGGGGTTCAGGGATGTTCAGCGTTTAGGGTTTAACCCCAATGATGCCAATGTAGAAACCTGGATCATGACTAACACTAGTCCGTAAGAAACCTTAAACCCTTTTTTGGGCACCCACAGACCCGCAAAAACCTATTTCCAAGGCCCAAACATGAAGCCTCGATGCCTGAACCCGAGATCCGAAGATCCAAATTATCCAGCTCTAACAACCCTAAACTTAGACGGCCCTAAACCCTAAACTCGAAGACCCCCAGCCTTGAGAGCTCTAAAGCCCTAAACCCGGAACCCGCTTTTGGAGCTCCAAGGCGGCTGTGCTCCATCCCGTCGATACCAGCCTCCTTGCTCTTGGCCTGCAGTCGGTCTCTGCATTACATGTGGGAGTTTCTGGAAACAGGGACCCTAATATAGTAGAATCCTTCTTATACAGACCCCAAAAGAAGCCTCGTTGCTCTTTGCCTGCACACGGTCAGTAATGTTGCGGCCTAAAATAAGTATAGTATCATGGGCTCCAAAACCCGATCCTAATTATTAAGGCCCCTAATTTACATTACATGTAGATCAGTCTTAGATGTTCGTTTTTGTCACGTCGCAGCGTTTCCAATCCTGGCGGCCCTAAGCCTCAAACCCTGACCCAAAACCCAAGAGTTCAACAGCCCTTCCATACGGTTGATGGACAAAATCCTGCATTACCCATTATAAGGAATATACCATAATTCCCATAGTTTAGGGTCCTTAGGGTCATGCAGGATTTTGTCCATCAACAGTAGTGCGCCCATTGCGGGCAGCAGCATTGCCAAGCCACAGACGTGGGCAAATCGAGCAATGCCTTATGCAAGTGTGTGCCCCGGCGAGCTCAATGCCCCCTAACTCAAGGAAAGCCAGACCCAAAGTTTTGGTTTAGGGTTGAGGGTTTAGGGTTTAGGGTTGTCTTCTTTAAAGGATTTATACGCTATCCCTTTACAGAGAATGCGGAAGACCATGCAAGCCACTATCACACCTAGTCGAGCTCTGACACCCATGTCCCACGACACCCTGTTCGAATCCGCAAGCACAGGAGAGGTGTTTTCTCCATTTTTTTGCGATGTTCTGGGGCTTTGTGTAGGGTTTAGGATTCGGCGTTTAGGGGATAGTGCCAAAGCCCCTTAAAGCCCCTTTCACCCGAAAACTCCTTGATTCCCAACCGAAAGCCGGGAAACCCAGAGCTTCCCGCCCTGATGCCGGGCTTTTATCTCTGGGTTTTTCCCAGAGACTCCAAGATCACTTAATTAAGGAATATACGAATATACCTGGGCCTTTAGTCTGGGTTTTTCCCAGAGACTCCAAGATCACTTAATTAAGGAATATACGAATATACCTTAAGTTATAGTAGGATCCCTTCTGTGATTGAAGGTACATTCCTAAATTAAGGGATATTTCAGTCTCTGTTTGCCCCTTGAATCCGAAAAGCCCAGCAGCCCCGAAACCCCCCACTGGCTTTAAGGGTTTAATGAATTTAAGTTATCATAATAAGGAAACAAGAAGGGTTCCTTTGAAGGAACTAGAAGGGCTCCTTTAAGCGTATAGGGATTTGTTTTAAGTTAGCAATAATAAGGAAACCATGTTATTTACTGTAGATCCCTATTATTATAACCTAAAGTCATTTCTTTAACAAGGACCCAGTCAAATCCAACGCAACTATCTGAGGTTCGTGTTGCCGTGCCGGTGACTGGTTGGGACTGCCTCCTGAAGTTCAGGGCTCCTAGGACGAACCTGGCCGTGGGTTCTGGAGGGTTTGCAAGGCTTTATGAGGGCTGTATACAGTTTTTACGGCTTATGAGGCTTTTATGCGGGCTTTATACAGTTTTTTTCTCTCACAAGGGTTTTGCAAGGTTGTGTATGTTTTGTGAGGCAGCAAAAGTTTGTGTTTTTTTTTTGCAGGTTGATGTGAACCCTAATTTGCAAGCTCCTCTGTTGAAGGGTGTTGCTATGGGACTCCGTATTGCTGCCGTTACTATATAATGGAAAGATTTTCAGATTTAAGGTTCAGGGTGTAGGGGAAGGGAGAGGGATGTTTATCAGTCGTCGGCTATTGTAGCTACTCAGGCCCCTGTATTGTGGTGTTGTGGCTTGTAGGGGTCTAGGATTGACGGTTCAGGACTCGGGTTTAGGGTTTGCGGTTTAGGGGACCCGAGAGCATGCTTTATGTGGGAATGCGCAGCTGAGATCAAGCCCGGTGAGAAATTGGAGCAGGCAAGACGTGGAACGAGCGGTTCAGGGGGCTTGCAAACCTTAATCCCTACCCAAGACCTAAGCCCAAAGTTCGGTAGCCCCAATCCAAACATCCTGCAACCTAAACTCTAAGCGTTACACCGAAAACCGTTTTTGTACCGACTTCAACGGTGCAGGTTTTCGAATTTACAGTTCACTGCCCCGGTTCCGGGGTTGAGGACACTCTTTTGTTATGCTCAGGCTAGTGAGCATGCTCTACCAATCATACACCCTATGACCACACCCCGAATGAAAAGCAAGGTGTCTGATTTTCTGCACATTGCGACTCATCACTATTTCAACGTACTCCCGTGGTACCGCAGCTCCCTCGCCCCTATCTTAATTGCATCAAACCCTACAAAACCTTTTGAAATCGGTATGAAGACTGTTCAAAGCCAATGACCCTGCCACAAGGGTCGGAATATTTGTGGCACTGTCCCCTTTGTAGCGATAGTATAATCTACACCAAAACCCATTCAAACAATGAAGGTCCCTGTATTCTAGAACCCTTCTAGCAACCGTGATGGAACCACTGAAATGGAACCCTATTCAAAGAATTCAGGCCCTTACACATTGCAGACCCCTTACAGTAACCCTTATAGCAACATATAGCCACCCTAACAGTAACCTTTTGTAGCCTTATAGTAACCTTTGCAGTAATTGTAGTACCCCTTTCTGGAACCCTTTATAGGACCCCCCAAAACCCTAACCCCCCACCCCCCCAAAGGATACTCCCTGGAAGGTCCAGCAGGGCGTCTCTCAGTCGCTTGAGGCTCTGGTCGAGAAGCTGCGGGCGCAGTGCTCAGTTTTTTTCTAATGAAGAGAATGAGGAGGGGGAGGTCTGGGGCTTCAGGTTTAGACTTTTCAGAGGTTTTTTTTTGAAGAATGCCCTCAGTGGAGCACTATACTGTATGTTAGGTGCTGGGATTGTGCAAGATTTGGGGTTGAGCATTGCAGATTTGGCTAAAGGTTATGCGCTGCATGGGGGCTCGGCGGGGAGCAGAAAGGACAACTGTGGCAAGAACCACGTGACCCAACCAGCTCAATTCTCAAACGAAGCAGGATTTCGGGTTTAGGGTTCAATACTCAACAGAGCTCTCAAAGCGGATCCCAAGCAGGATCGAGTAACTAGCCAGGCTGCTGTGAGAGAAGCGCCGCAAACCTGCAGAGGATTGGTTTCGGAACCCTCGGAACCCTAAACCCTAAACCCTAAACCGGCAATTCCACCCGTCTTCTCATCACCATGTAGTCCTACAGAGCCGCCGTGGACTGACAATCGGAGCCTCCTCCATGCCTCAGCCTTCAAAAAGTATGATATGATAACACTCAAGAGATACACAACATAAACCCTACTTCATAATATGAAGTCGGGTTTATGTTGTGTATCTCTTGAGTGTTACCATGCGGAAACCAGCAAAAAATAGTAAAAGGCCAGCGACCTCATATGTCAGTCAGTATGTCTCTTCGGACTTAGCCACGGAAACACGCCCCACGGTTCTCTGTGGCAGCGCAGAATTTCTCCGAGTAGCTAGCCGCAGATCTGAACTTCAGACCCTACTATAGGGGCTTAAATAGGGTTACTATAAGGGCCACTATAAGGGTTCTATATTAGGGCCTTAATGATTACCTATACTGTTTTTGGGTTTCCTTATTACAACTATAGTATAATATGCCCCAAAAGCCTATTTATGAAGGCCCCTACGTTAAATCCCCTGGAGACTCAACCTCAAGCTGAGGCCTTGAATCCTTGCAGCCCTTAACTGAAGATGTGCATCTCTTTTCGTTTCTGCAGGGTACTGGGCTCGTGGGCTTCAGGTTCCGGTGTTCGTGCATTAGGGCTTAGGGGTTTAGGGTTTAGGGGTTTAGGGGTTTAGGGGTTTAGGGGTTTAGGGTTTAGGGATTTAGGGTTTAGGGTTTAGGGTTTAGGGTTTAGGGGTTTAGGGTTTAGGGTTTAGGGCTCAACGTACCATGAGTATCAGAACTACTCTTATTCCTGCGACTGCTACTGCGAGTTTGCTAGGTATTCTAAAACCTCCCCAGCCCAAAACCTAAGGACAATCCTGGGAACCCGACACCATTAAGACAACTAGTAACTAGACCTGCAAGGTGCACGTGGAAGATAGTGATTTGGAGAGCAACGATCGCAGATACGATGTTGCGAAGGAGGAGTGTCAGGCTCGATCTCTCTGCCTCTGTCGTCTTTCAAGTTTCAGTTTTCGGGGTTTCACATGGCTACAACAACCTTATAACTTTAGGGTGTGCGGATCTTAAGGAATAAGTTCGACCTTCTCTCTTTGTTCTTGTTTTTTTTAGAATCCTCGGGTTAGGGCGTTGGGCCTTCAGCCTGAAAGTGGCCGAAGCCCAGTCTTGTGCTTTCGATCCGCAAGCATCGCTGCGACTTGTTATGTGGATGGTTGTCAAAATTAGGGTCCCTTTTTGGGTCCTTATTATAGTACGGCACCTAGTATTTAGGGTACCCAAAAAGGGTCCATAATTTTGACAACTACCCATGTGGATAATATTAATGTAGGGGCCTTAATAAGTAGAGTAGTGTCTATACAAAGACCCTACAACGCCAAAATTGTCCTCTAAAGCAGTAGAAGGTTATCAGGCCATACAAGCCGCACTCAAAGAAGCGACAAAAGTGTTTCGAGTACTATACAGGCCTACAACATGTCGTGAAGCCCCACAAGACCATTTGAGGCCAGCTAAAGCCCTGTCAAGCCTACAAAACTTATGCAACTGCAACACAAGCATGACAGAACTTGTAATGCCCTGCAAGGATTTTTGAGAGCCTCGTTCAACCTGAGAAACGCTCCTGACACCCTGCAGAGCCCTATAGAACCCTTATATCTAAATCTCGCAGCCCAAAACCCTAGATCTTTAAATCCCTGAAGCGTGAAATTTGCAATGCCCAAGCTCACAGCCTTGCCAGAGCGATTCCCGGAGAACCCAATGCCCCGCAAATAGGGCATCGAAGAGCTGCTTATTATGGTTGCACATCCAGGTCCAAAAAAACCCTAAGCCCTAAACCCTCAAATCGCCCCCCAAAAAGCCCTAAACTCCAACCCTCTATGGGCCGAAGCCGTCAACTCCACGCGCCTATCAGGGAAGAGCAAGTACTTCCGAATGTCACGTTGTAGGACGCTCTAAGACCCTACCTCCGGCTGCTAAAATAAAAGCCATGTCAGATCCCGTGAACATCTTGCAGCAACCCTGGTGAAAGCGAGCGCAACAGCTTTCTTGCTCCCCCTGTTTGATAGGATCCCCCCTAAACCCTAAACCCTAAACCCTAAAACCCTAAAACCCTAAAGCCCTAAACCCTAAACCCTAAAACCCTAAAACCCTAAACCCTAAACCCTAAAACCCTAGACGACCCTAAACCCTAAAACCCTCAAACCCTGGAGCCTCATCGGATGAGGGTCGGGAGAATTAGGATGTGCTAAGTCCCTCCGAGAGTCGCCATAGTAGTTTCCGAAACTTAGGGGTACCTTTAAAGGGTTCCTTTAAAGTTAAAGGGTTACTATAAGGGGTACCTTAGGCCAAGGGTTACTATAAGGGTACTATATAAGGCCATAAGGCTTCCTTTAAAGGGCTCTATAAGGGTTTAGGGGTACCTTTTTTCAGGGATCCTGTAAGGGTTCCTTAAAGGGATCTATAAGGGTTCTATAAAGGGTTTAGGGTTTAGAGTTTTAGAGTTTCCGAAAATTAAGGGTACCGTATTTTGGGGTCCCTATAATATGGATCCTACTATTCAGGGTACTATATTAGGGTCCTCTCTTTTTGGAAACACCCATATCACATGACTCAAACCCTACTCCAATCAAATCCGAGACAACCGACAAAGGCAGCCTTAAAGAAACTCTGATGTAAGTACCTAGTACAAAAACGCTGGGTGCTCAAACCCGCAAAGTCCCAAACCCTAACCCCGAACCTGAGACCCTGCCCATGATGCCATGAATGCACACCGAAGTCGGTGACCACAACTGCAACGCCTCCCTGTCGTCGGTGTNCTAAATCCCTAAACCCTAAACCCCTAAACCCCTAAACCCTAAACCCGAAAACCTAAACCCGCAAGGCCCTAAAACCCTGATCCCTTCGTCGAGCCCTTGCTGGAACCCCGAAAGGCAAGGATCCTGATGGGAACGAACCCCAGACGAACGCTCGAAGTAAAGGAACACTTAAAGGAACCCCCAAACCCGAAACCCGTGTCAGGGTTCTGGAAGGATACTAACCTAAAGCCCCTCAACCCGAAACTCTAAACAGGGTTCTTGTCAGGGTTCTAGAGGGATACTAACCTAAAGCCCCTTAACCCGAAACTCTGTAACAGGGTTCTTGTCAGGGTTCTAGAGGGGTACTAACCTAACAACACCCAAGCTCCTTAACCCGAAACCCTAAACCCTCAACCCTGAACCCTAACCCCTAAACCCCTAAACCCCTAAACCCCTAAACCCCTAAACCCCTAGACCCTAAACCCTAAACCCGAAACCCGAAACCCTAAACCCTGAGCCCTAAACCCTAAACCCTAAACCCGAAACCCTAAACCCGAAACCCTAAACCCTAAACCCGAAACCCTTCCCCAAGCCAGGCCCGGCTAGCTCAGTGGCAGAACCAGCTTACGGAAGCAAAGGCGGCCTTCACTTTGTCAAAGGTTTAGGGTTCGGAGGTTTCAGGATAATGGCTTTTCGGTTTTCTCGGAAAGTTCTTAACTCTTAGGATGCTTTTGTTTGTAGTTTTGGGGCTTTCTGTAGGGAGTGTTTAGTTTCACTTTAGATGGCTGACGAGATCGCAGATTTTGGTCTTGGGGGTCGGAGTTCGGTTCAGGGTTTCAAGCAGGTTAAAGGGTTTTGGGTTTAAGGGCTCAGTGTGTTTCACTGGACGGAGTGTACCCTTTTGGTAAGAGTTTTACAATATTGTTTAACGTAGTCTCTTCGACATCTTGTTCAAGGCGCTCAAGCATAGCTAGCACGTAAGTCGTCATGCCTAAACCGTGCACGAACTCAAAAACGTACGGCTTTTGGGCTCCAGGCAAGGTCCAGGGTTTTCGGGAGAAGCGGGAAGACTGCCAGAGTTCAAGCTCCAGGTTTGCACCGTCAAGAAGGGGGGTACAGTTTAAAAGAGTGAGGATTTTTGCGGCGTGATATGGGAGTTTCCGAAAATAGGGGACCCTGATATAGTACCCTAAATAGTAGGATCAGGAAACTCCCATATTGCTTTTTCGGGTTTGGGGCCTAAGACTGCGGGTCCCTTTTTGGGTCCCTATTACAATACGGCACCTATTATTTAGAGTACCCAAAAAGGGACTTTAATTTTGACAACTACCCACATCAAGCCTCCCGGGTATAGGATCTCAGGTTTAGCGCTTGATCTACAACTTAGGCCTTGGACTCAATGCCGCGCAACCTGTCTTCATGGAGCCAAGACAGGGTGTAGGGAGGCAGACAAAGGGTTTAGGATTTCGGGAGGTATCTATCATAACATGGAACCTCTGGAAATCCCCTACCTGCAACACAATAAACCCTAAACCCTATTGGAGAAGATCCTGCAGCTCGAAGCCCGGTCCGAAAACTCGTCCTCCAGGCTGCCACGATCCGTGCCGAGTCGGCAAAAGTCGAGATGACCAAATTGAAGGAGTCGTATCTGAAGGCCGGCGGTAGTGTAGGGTTTAGGGTTTAGGGTTTAGGGTTTTAGGGCTTTAGGGTGTAGGGTTTATGGTTTTAGGGTTTAGGGTTTCGAGTTCGGGGTTCAGGGATTGGGCTTTTGGGCTTTCGAGTTCAGGGGCTTCGCCGGGCAGCAGGGGGTTCCCAAGAACCCAGGGCATCTCGTCTGGGCTTCGAACCCGGGGTGAGGATCAAACCCAATAAGGGAGTTTCCGATAATAGGGAGTACCTTATTTTGGGGTCCCTAAAACAAGGATCCTACTATTTCGGATACTATATTAGGGTCCCCTAATTTCGGAAACTCCCATAAAGGTTTCAGACTTGAAAACAATGAACCGTCTCGAGACCTTGGATTGTAGATCCTTGTCCCACCGACTCCGGGCCCAATGGGTTTAGGGGAGGCTGAGTTTTAAGTTCAGAAAAAACGAGTCGGCCAGGGTCTTGGGTGCTACTTCGCCTGCTTTTGTTGTGAGGTAGCCTCAGGAATGCTGCTACTTATTCAGGCCCCTTTTAACTGGACTCCATACACCTGAACCCTAAGCCTATGTTGACAGCAGACTTTTCAAGACGTTTCTGATGTGGAATCCTGAACCCGTCAGCTACCCTCTATTATTAGACCCAAATACCCTCTGTTAAGGACCATAAGGGCTCTTTTGAAGGGTACTTGGGGGGCCCCGGATATTCCCCACAAAGAGCGCTTGACAACAGATTGTCAGTGCCCTGGGCAAGACCCACAGCTTGCATGAAGGAGATCTTGCAGCTCCGGCAGCAGCTTAGCCTTAAGCAGCTGGCGGAGTCGACGCTCGGCGAGGCCTTTGCGTGGATACCTTTTCCGTAGTTCTTTGGGGGGTTCAAGGCTTTTAGGACTCGAGGGCTTTCTGGGTTCTTGTTAAGGAACTTATAATTTAAGATACCATATAGATCCCTATACTTGTCATAGTTGGGTAACATTTTACAGTTTTATGGGTACTTAAAGCCAATAAGGAATAAAATTGAAATTGTTAATCCTATCCCAACCATGAACTAGTATAATGGTAACTTAAACTAGATTCCTCGAGGGCTTGAGGAGGGCTAGGGTCTTGGGGTTTTGGGGTTTTTGGGCTAAGCTGCAGTAATGTAGGAACCTGATTAAGAAACCTTGGGCCTGTATTAGGTTCCTTTTATGAATCCTAGTATTTTGGGGTTACAGGCCCAGGGTTTCTTAATCAGGTTCCTACATTATCGGCTTGTGGGGCCGGGAGACTCCACACGGCTCCGCACCTCAAAAGCATAGGCACCATTGGCGCCCTAACCAAGGCCCCTATACCAGATCCTTAGAATAGCCCTTATAGTGGCCCTTATACACACCTTTTAAAGGAACCCCCACCTTGGAGTCAAACCGTCAGCCAAATGTTAAGGCAGAAATTCGGGAACCGATCCAAGCCCCCTAAACCCCTAAACCCTAAACCCTAAACCCTGAGCCCAGGAAAGGGGAGGAGTTTGTGCCCGACAACGTGTCTCATCTTCCTCAGGAGCAGGAGCAGGTGAGGCTCAGGGTTCGTGTTCGGGTTCAGGGTTTAGGGTTTTAGGGCTTAGGGTTTCGGGTGCAGGGTTTAGGATTTAGGGTTCATGGTTGAGGGTTTAGGGTTTCTAAGAAAGAGGTCGGAAGAATTAGTAACAATACCTGCTCATCTGGGTATATAACTATACTACAATGAACCTCAAACTCTTATGCAAACATAAAAGCTTCTATACCCCCTTATCGTCGGTCCATAACTATACTTTAATGAACCCCATCATGAAAGCTCTTACCCTAAACCCTAAACCCTACATTGGGGTGGAGGGTCTCCTCAGTCTGAGATTTCTCGTCCCAGGGTTCACAAACCCTAACTTCCGACCATGCGGAAGTGTAAATATACGTCGTAAAATGCGCAGAGTTCGAACCAGCAAGTTTCTAGAGCCTAATCTAGAGGTCGGAAGAATTAGCCATACTGTGTTGTAGACTTCCTTACTGCGATTGTAGTATAGTGAACCTCTACAACCTTGCTCTAAGTATCAAGACCGCTAGATTACATCCCAAGCCCAGTCTAAACTCGTAACCTAAAGCCCTAAAACCCAGAGTTCTAAACCCTGAACCCTGAACACAGAGTTCTTCAATCTAAGTCTTCAGCTCCGATAATGGAGCCTGCTCGACTTTATGCATTGCACTTGACACCAAGTAACTTCAAAGAATAAGCCCCCAACCTTAAATGCTATACTAAGGTGATTCAAGGTGTACACTAAACCCTAAACCCTAAAAACCCTAAACCTTTTCAACAGCCCTTGGAACCCTAAGGGTGTACTACTGTTGATGGACAAAATCCTGCATGACCTCAAGGACTCTAAACTATGGGAATTATGGTATATTCCTTATTATGGGTCATGCAGGATTTTGTCCATCAACAGTATGATTGAAGGTGCAATTCTGAATCAAAGGCTACGGAGCTCGGCTTAGACTTAGGGTCCACTTAGGGTTTAGGGTCTATCTGGACGTCCGCCCTATACCCTGAAGCGAACTCCAATTAAGAAACACACAAAGCTTCGAAGACCTTTCCGTGCTTCTTTACAAGAGTTTTCCGAAGTTTCTTTTGTTGAGACCAAGCAGCAGCACCTCAACATAAAGTATTCAACTCTACTCCTTGCAGGGCATGGCCTCAAAGAGTTTATGTTTAGGTGCTTTCTTGGCTTCCTACTTAAGCCACCGCAACGCTCAACACCTAAACCCTAGCCATACACGCCTGAAGCCTTAAATCCTCTCGACCCGTGGGCTCTCTTGCCTCCTTCCCGGAAAAATCCAAATTTCAAACACGCTAAAGCCGTAAGCTCCACAACCTTACATCTCACTGACGGTTCTCCTTTGATTAGGGAGAGATTGATGAGGGTTCTATAAGGTTTATACAAGGATATCGGTTTCCTCGGGGATGAGATGATGAATAAACCCACTTTCGGGGGCCTGAATCTTCTGCCGTTTTGGGGGTTCAAGGGCTAAGGGGTATCGGGCACAAGAGCACAGGGCTCAACATCCTGAATTCAGAAACACGAGCCCACAACTTCACGCGCCCTTAGCTTCGAACTTCCAGAACTTCCAGCCCTGAAGACCTAAACAGAGTAAACAGAGCCCAAGCCCTAAAGTCCATTGCACTTTAAAAAAAAACAGAGTGCGAGATCCTTAACTCCTAAACCTTATTCCCAAAAGACGCCAGAACCCTGACGCCCCAAACCCTAAATCCCAAATCCTGGCCCTCATCGCGAGACCGTCATCGAGAGCGCAGACAAGACCGCCGACGAGGTCAAGGTGCTGGAGATGCCCCCTGGGCTTTAAATGCTTAGATCTCCAATACCCATGATTTAAACTTTTTGGGTTCTTATAGTTTAGTAGAAATTGGAAAGTTTAAGCTTTTGTTTCTGTGGCTTATTGGGCGAGTAAGAAAGTTAAGGGTTGAGGGTTCAGGGTTTGGGGGCTTTTGTAAACTGTTAGCAGGACTAGTATTGTTATTGCCGCCGGTCGTTTCTGTGATTGTTTATTGATTCTTGATTTAGATTTTTGCTGCTGTTCTACGACTGCTAGAAGCGTTACCATTGCCATTACGGTGGATGGTAAACATCCTGCATGACCTACCTCAGCACCTTCGTCCGCAAGGACCTATGCTGGGCTTCCTTGCCACCTGATGTCAATGAACTCGGGCAATACGGTTGATGATATAAATCCTGCATTGCCTTGATGACCCTAGACTGTGGGAATTATGGTACATTGCTTATTATGGGTAATGCAGGATTTGTAACATCAACAGTATTTTGTCATTCGCACCTGGATCGGCCGGACCTGCTTGCATTGAGTTGGGGACAAAATTAAGACCATGCAGATTTTTCTGTATCAGCACTAATACGATTACGATTATATACTGTTACTCATACTAGTACTTTTGATTATTAACACTAGACTAATAGTAATGGCTGTCTCCACTACTAGTAATATTGCCATCGGTATTGGTACCACTCTCAATTGCTCTGGCTCTTACACTCGCTCTTACTCATACTCTTTCCATTGCCATTGCGATCTCTATTTTTATGACTATGGCTGCTATTGCTATTATTACGCTGCTTACTGTTTCTAGGCAGCGGGGGCGAACCCCCAAAATGTTCGCGTTCTCGGTCTCAAGGGGAGGCTTGTTAGGAGGTATATACCAGAAAGGTTCTACAGGGCTATAGGGTCCTATAAGGTATTAGGTTATTAGGGTTAGGGTCTCCGGGAGGCCAGATTCATTGTAGATTCCATTTCATTTGCCTCGTTCTGGCTTCGAAAAGCCTGAATCAGGCCAGTACATGGAGAGAAGCCGCCAGCATGTCGGGGCAGCATTTTGTGCAGAACGCTGAATCCCGCCAGTGCATGAGGGATGTCTGTGGTCTCCTGGTGGTCGTCCAGGTCGTCGTGGTCTCCTCTTCGTGTCGCTGTTTGGGGATCTACGCTGTCACCCTAAGCCGGTTTTGTGGTTGTTGTTGCTTTTGGGGGGATGAGTTCAGCTCGAGGCAGTACGAGAAGGAACTCGACAAGCTGCGGAGGAAGAACACCGAGCTTCCCGTCCACGAGTGTAGGGACTCAAGGGTTCACCTGGACCCCCAAGTAACCCTTCGTTTTTAGGGCTCCCGATTATGATTTCTTCGTTTATGTCCTTAAAAAGGGTAGGTTATTTGGGGTCCAGGTAGGGGATTATGGGAATGAGGCTAATATGGGGCCCTTAATAATTAGAATAGGGTTCCCTTTAAAGGGGACTATAAGGACTAGTCATACAGGTACTATGATATGGAGGCCTTAATAATTAGAATAGGGTGTTGGGGCCCAGTATACCATATCTATAATAAGGTACCCCCCCCCCCCAAAATAGTAGAGGTAATTATAAAGGCCCCGAAAATAAATCCTGAGCCCGGCACCCGAACGGGCTGAAACTGCCAGGCCCTAAACCCTATTCTAATTCTTAAGGCCTAGAACCCTAGTAGTCCTTCTAGTCCCCTTTAAAGGAACTCGCATTCTTATGATTAAGGCCTCCGTATCATAGTACCCTTATTACTAGTCCTTCTGTCCCCTTTAAAGGAACCCGTATTCTTATTCTTCTTATTATTATTCTTATTATTATTCTTATTATTATTCTTATTATTATTCTTATTATTATTCTTATTATTCTTATTATTATTATTCTTATTATTCTTATTATTATTATTATTCTTATTATTATTCTTATTATTATTCTTTTTATTATTCTTATTATTATTCTTATTATTATTCTTATTATTATTCTTATTATTAAGGCCTCTCTGTTCGCCTCATATTCCCAGGACCTCCCAGGCCCCAGGCCGAGCTTCCTTCGAAGGCTGAGGGTTCGAAAGATGCTCGGAGGAGCCTGTGTAGCCGGGTTTCGGCCAGAACCCAGAGACTCCAAGAGAGAGAGAGAGGGTTTTGAGGGAGAGAGAGAGAGAGAGGTTGAGAGAGGTTGAGAGAGGTTGAGAGAGGTTGAGAGAGGTTGAGAGAGCGAGAGAGGGAGAGAGAGAGAGAGAGGGAGTGTTGTGAACCTGCTACCTAAGGCTCCAGTACAAGCTCAAGACCAAGCAGATCCAGTCCGATTTGCAGACAGAATCTCGGGCTGTCGTCGTGTTGATACCCCTAGTTCACGAACACGCCTGAAATCACAAAAGAAGCGTGGTAAGTTCCTTGACAGGTGGGTCTTGAACTCTCTGGGTTGGCGCTGTTGTAGAGAATGGGATGTGAGGCTTGCAGGTTGGGGGTTCACGGCTGCCCTTCACGCAAGATTGACTTATGAATGGATTCAATGGATTGGGTTTGAATTACACTCGAGGGCCTCGGCGCATGGGTTTGTAGGTTTGGAGGCTGTTTGCTGTGGCTCGCAGCTTGGCGATAGGGTTCGGGGTTTATGGGGTCTACAGTCTTCACAAACACTTCCAGCTTAGCTTTACCCGGTTTTTCCTATTCGACCTTCGCGCTCCAGGACCTTCTGGCCAAGCGGATGGAGCTGAAGGCAGGCTAGGGTTTAGGGTTTTCGGTTTTTCCACAAAGCCTCAACGTCACCTTTGAAGCAACAAACAGTGATCTAGTGGCGTAAGTGCAGGAACGCGCGACATGACCAGTTCCTCGTACATGTCATCTCCGGAACGGATGCGACAGCGCATCGCCGCTGAACAGATCACCCGTGGTAGCGGGCCCGAACCGATGTTCAAGGCTCTAGTACCGAATTATAGCCCTGTTTCAGCAGGTCATCAAGGAGTAGAACGATCTAGTTTGTACTTCGGCTTTGCCCCAGAATCAACCCTAACTCCTAAACCCGAGACCTCAAGCATCAAGACAGACCGCCGATCCCAAACCTCACCGACCCGAGCGTGAATCCTGACGAGGTCGGGAACAGCAAATATAAAAGCCTGATTTATGACCCAACATTATTCCATAGGGCTCCTCACTATAATATGTGGTAGTCTATGCCTGAAAACCCTATGCTAACTATTACGGCCCCTTAGTGCTGGTGTTAACAGGGTCCCTTGAAGGGAAATAGACGGCCAACCATAAGACCTGCAGATGATGGCGTGGAGTGTCTATGTGCCCTCTCACAGCCCAATCGCAGGTTCTACCCTGAAGCTCCAAAAAACCAAGAACACCCTGTAGCCCCTACAAAACCTGTGATAAAGAAAGCACTTTAAATTCTATGACACCAAGCCCTATACCCCACGACCCTAAGCTCCAAACCCAAAACCCTAAGCCCTAAACCCTAAACCCTAAGCTCTAAACCCTAAGCCCGAAACCCTGAGCCCTAAGCCCTAAGCCCTACAACCCGGAGCCCGAAGCATTGAACTAACCGAAGCACCGACGGACGCCCGGAGGAGTTCGAGGAGGTCGGCGTCCAGGCGCAGCCGATGTCCAGGGAGGTGGCGACGGAAACTGAGCCTTTCGACCCTCCGCAGGAGATCGGGGACTTGACTTGGGGTTTTGGGGCATTCTGGGGTTTAGGATTGAGACCTTAGGCCCTGGGGCCTTAAACCCTAAACCGAGGGTTTCAGTGCGCTTGGGGTTGAGGCTTTAGGGTTGAGGGTTCGGGGATTAAAGGTTAAGGCTTAAGGCTTCAGTATGGGGGTCAGGGTTTAGGGGAAAACGATTGTTCTCAAGGGTGCTGTAGCGATTTCTGTTTGTTCTGGCTTCGTCTTATTTCGTGGTTTTGTTGAGTTTTGTCTATGGCATCTAGGGTGAAGTAAGAACCGAGTTTGTGTTGGGGGTTTACGGATTTGGGTGTGGGGTTTGGGGCTGGGCCTTCGTGTTTAGAGCTTCGGATTTTGGGCCACTGGCCTCGCGGCCGAGGGTGTAAGCTTGGCGTTCTTCTGCTTGGCTCTTAGGACTTTAACTTTTTGGGTTTCTATATGAGCTGTAACAAGAAGGCTAAAAGTTTAACTTTTCGAGGAGTTCAGAAGTCAGCCTAGTAAGGTTCAGGGCTTTGGTTTTAGGGTTTTTTTGGCTTTTTCGTTGAGGCCTCAGGACTTTCCGTTCATGGCCCTCGGGTTTGGCGTCGATGGCTTTGGGTGTGGAAAAACAGGGCTTCGGGGTTCAGGGCTGAGGGCAAAGAAGAGGTGTTCCATGCCATTCCATGCAGCGCAGAGGGCTTCAAGAGTTGATGGTCGCTTTGTGGTCTGATGGCACTCCTTTTGAGTCATGGGTTTGGGGGTTCGGGGTTTCGGCTGTAGGGTGCCTACGTCCCTCAACCCCAAAAGCCCGAATTAACTCCACACCTTCCGCCTTACACCCGAAACACCCTGGCTGTTCCCTCGACCAGAATCCTAGGTCCTAGGCCTCTAAGCCCTCAATCTTAAGCTGTCATCCGATATATGAACCCAATCACCCTTACAAAAGCCCTCAGTTACGAACTATCCGACGAGCCGCAGGAACCCCCAGCAAACGAGAGCCGCTGTGCAAGAACGCCAGCACGGAGAAAAACTCAAGGCACATGGAAGGGTTGAGGCCGCACTTGCGTTATGGGAGTCGAGTGTTTGCAGGGCTTAGAAGGGCTACAAGGGCATTGTAGGAGTTTTAGGGGATCTGGGAGCGATTTAGGGGTTGGGGGTAGCAGGGCCTAGTACTATAAGGGCTTCGATAACTAGCAACAAGAACCTTGCGACACCTACATAAATCACATCAGCTATACCACCGCACGTCTTTTGTCAATTGTGAAGGTCCAGATATTGCACTTCTGAATCGCCTCTGGCCCCTAAGAGGTGTCGGCGGCCCACCGACCGATGTTCGGTCGCCGTCGAAGCCGCTGAGGCATTTCGGGTTTCGGGGTGCGGGCTTTTTTGAGCATTTCCGGTTTTGCTAGGCTTGGGTTTTGCGTTTTGCTTTTCCTTGTCAATGGCTTTTTGGGCCCGACGTGGGTTAAGGGCTCAGGTCCCGTGCACATTCGGGATTAATTGTTAATGTTCCTTACCGCGTGGGTTCAATATAGAACCCGAACTATGGTTAGCTTTGAGGGCCGAAATCGAAACCTAGTGCGACAAAACAAGAGCCTGAATGACTACTTATATTCCGTGTATGCATTGGGTTCCTCATTTTTAGAATCCAAAGTATGCCTCGAGACCATATTCTAATCAGCAAGCCTCCGAGAATACAACTCCACAATAACCCCTCTAGCAGCCCTGACAGAAGCCTTGAGGGAACCTTGTTCACAATGGTTCAGGCCTTACTAATCATAATAGGGCTTTTTTAAAAGGGTATCATTAGGGTTCCTTCTAAGGGTTACTATAAGGGTTCCTTCTAAGGGTTACTATAAGGGTTCCTTTTAAGGGCTACTATAAGGGTTCCTTTTAAGGGCTACTATAAGGGTTCCTTTTTAGGGTTACTATGAGGGTTCCTTTAAGGGAAGTGGTGTTTTTTTTTTGCTGTGGCCCCGCCGGGTCTTTTTAGACCCGATGTAGTACCCCAGACATTTTTTGTTATTGTCTAAAAAGCCCGGGGGGGGCCGNCCGGGTGGTGTTTTTTTTTTTCGGCGGCCGCATTGAGGGTATATTATCCTTAAGCAAAAATAGGGAAAGTGGCTTGACAGGGATTTAAGCACCACGAGTCTGTGGCAAGGAAAATCAAGAATTGAATACAGCATGAATAGCAAACAATCAGACCGAGACTATGTTGTCAAGTGTGTAAGAATGCGGCGCGGGGAGAGAGAAAAAAAAAAAAAAACCCCACCCGGGCCTTGCCGAAATCGCCCCAGCCCACAGTGAGTGAGTGAGCATCCGGGCGGGGCCACAGCAAAAAAAAGAAACACCAGCCCGGTCCGGGCGGGGCCGCAGCAAAAAAAAAACACCACCCCGGCGAGGGGGAGGCATCGCCACCCAGGCCCGCAGTGAGTGAGTGAGC
>BGNK01001482.1:51619-73915 GCA_003297005.1 Symbiodinium sp. clade A Y106 | reverse complement strand
AAAAACACACCCTGGGTGGTGTTCTTTTTTTTGCTCTGGCCCCGTGCCGGCACGGGGCTTCTCCTTCCCCTGCCTTTCCCCGGGGCCGGAGCAAAAAAAAAACACCCTGGGTGGTGTTTTTTTTTTTTTTGCTCTGGCCCCGCCGAAAGGTCGCGGCGCCCAACGGAGCGCAACAAACAAAAAACACTTTGCACACCCGGGGCCGACAGAAAAAATTTTTCTAGAAACCAATGACGCGGGGCACGAGCAAAAAGGGGCCACAACAAAAAAAAAACACCCTGGCCTCCTTTAAGGGTTGCTATAAGGGTTCCTTTAAGAGTTGCTATAAGGGTTTAGTATCGGGGCCTACAGCGCCGTCTGAACCCGAAGCCGCTGGGGGCTGCCATGGGGAGCCGAGCGCTCTTGTTGAGGAGTTTTCGTGGATTCTATTAAGGCTGCTATAGGGTGTAGGGTTTAGGGTTTAGGGTTTGGGGTTTAGGGTTTAGGGTTTAGGGGTTAAGGCTATGTAGGCGCTTCTGGATTGAGTTTGCTATGATATGGATGGCTATAGTAACAGTGGAAATGATTCTACTAGAAGCAGAATCTCCTTCTTGTGGTCAGCTTAAGCACGTCCCGCAGCACATCCCGTAAGTTTAGTTCTCTGACACTCAAGGCCCTACCAATAAGGGTCCAAAACCGTCAATACGGAACAAACAGAACTTGTGCATCTTCACGACCAGCCTCCCTCCCTCATTCCCTGCAGCCGTCCAGCTCCACCGGCCCACCCGAAAATTAGAAAATTTGTTCTAAAGGCCAACACCGTCGGCGGACACCGAAAGAATTTTCATTTTAGCACAGCCCGGCCTTGCTCCAGAGTTGAAGTAACTACATCATAGTATATCAGTCTATATCATATTATATCATATTATACTATACTGTATTATATCATCTTCTATTATACTATATGAGACTATACTATGTTATACCTTTAGTTCAGGTTCACGAGGAAGCCGAGCTCAAAGGCCCACCAGAGCCCAGCAAGAACCGGCCCCGAGGCTACAGAACCCTCAGAACTCAGCCTTCAACGCGACATTTTCGGGATTAGGGTTTAGGGTTTAGGGGTTTAGGGCTTAGGGTTTAGGGTTTAGGGGTTTAGGGTTTGGGGTTCAGGGTTTGGGGTTTAGGGTTTAGGCCTTGGTAAAGTTTAGGGTTTCGGATTTAGGGTTCATGGTCTTAAAGTTTTGGGTTTTGGGCTTAGGGGTTTAAGTTTTGGGTTTGAGGTTTAGGATTCAAGCTTGTGGTTTAGGGTTTAGGGTTTAAGGTCTTAGGTTTTGGGTTTTGAGTTTAGGTTTAGGATTTAGGGCTTCGGTTTAGGGTTTGGGGTTTAGGGGGTCTTAAGTTTAGGGTTTAGGGTTTGAGGTTTAGGATTTAGGGCATGGGCTTAGGGCTTTGGCTTAGGGCTTATAGACATGTTTACGGGTTTGGGTACCAGTAGCGTTTTGACCGAAACGTTTTGACAGAAACAGTTTGACCGAAACGTTTTGAGCAGGGTTTCCTTCAGATTTTGGAATTGAGGTGGGCCGAGGGATGGGGCTGGGAGCTGAGCTGGGCTGGGCCGGGGCTGGGCTGGGCTGGGTTTGGGGTTTAGGCTTTTTGGTTTGGGGTTTCTGTGGCCTTCCATCTTGTGCGGACCGGACTCAAAATCAAAATTCCAGCCCCAACCACCAAGCCCAGCGCAGCCGGCACCCAACCTTTGAACAGTTTCTATTCGTGCTCCCATACAACAGCCGGAAAGGCCTGGCCCAGGGCTGATCCCAGATTGAGGTTACTTAGAGGATGAGTGGAGATAGGGTTCCTTTCAAGGGTTGCTTGGCTTACCGATCAGGATTTAGCTTTCAGGCGGTCACGGTTTGGGGGGTTCAGCCCCAAATCCGTTCAACAACATGGGGTCGGAATGATTAGTGATACTAGTCAGTAGGGTTCCTTAAGATGCTTGCAAGCAACACCCAAAAAACCTATTCTACGTACCAAGGGCCCTGTATTGGGCTTGCATCCTCAGCCATAAATGTTCGTAACTGTAAGCCCCTAAAGCCTAAGCCCTAATCGCTGACGCATGACCCGAACCAGCTCATCCACCCGAAGCCCTCAACCAGTTCTCTAAATCTGAAGCCCCCAAAACCTACTAAACCCTCTAAACCCTAAACCCTGAACCCGAAACCCTGAACCCCAAACCCTAACGCTCAGCCCTAAGCCCTGAACCCTAAGCTCTGAACCCAAAACCCAAAACCCTAAACCCGTAGGTCCTAAACCCACAACCCTGAACTCTAAACCCCTAGGCCCCATGCCCTGCTACAGCCCAGCTTGCAAGAGGCAGCCTCATCGAAAGCCCAGCCTTCGCTTCTTTGACGGAAGATTCATGAGAGAAGTTGGGTTTAGGGTTTCGGTGTTTAGGGGTTTAGGGGTTTAGGGGTAGGGTTTAGGCTCTCGGGGTTTAGGGGTTTAGGGGTTAGGGTTTGGGGGTGTCAGGGGTTTAGGCTTTACTGTTTAGGGTTTCAAGGTTGGCTTCTTTTCTGGGTTTGGATTCTGGTGTAGGAATATGAGGGTTGAAGGCTTAGGGACAAGGAGTTTAGGGTTTAGGGTTGGGAGATTTGCGGATTGGGTGCTTAGGGTTCAGGAGTAGGGTTTAGGGTTTAGGGTTCAGGAGTAAAGGGATTGGGGCGCGGATTTTTTTGGGGGTTTAGGGTTCAGGAGTAAACGGGTTGGGGCGTTTTGGCACTTAGGCTGTAAGATGTAAGTTCAGGTTCAGGACCGTTCAGGGTAATGCTGTTTGGGGTGTACTGCGTTCTTGTGAAGAAGCTGAATACCATTTGCCATAATGACAGGGATTTATTTCAATTGATGTTTTGCTGAGCGAAGGCCAAATACGGCGATTTAGGGTCTTGGGCGGCTTTTTGGCCTTGTATTCTCAAGGAAAACAAGCACAGATTGCCCGCCCATCAACCCACCATTGCCATTGGAACGGACTATGGCAACTACCACTTCAACAAAACTCTAAGCCTCAGCTCCAACAAAAAAATGAACTTGAAAACAGCCGCTCGGGTTTCGTCGGAAATCTCGCGGAAACAATAACGAAGGCCAGCAGCTTCGCAGAGTTCCGGGTAAGTCTTGAGATGCAATGTCAAGGACTGTATGTTTGGGCAGAGACATATAGGTTCTATAGACATTAAGCCCTGACCCTAAACCCTAAACCCTGAACATTAAACCCTAGCCAGTGACTGCAGAAAGCCTCGAGGATATGACTGCGGCACTACGAGGGACGCGGGCTGTGGCGATGAGGATCGCATCTTTCGGGTTTGGGGGTTTAGGGTTTAGTGGGCCCATCTGCAACTTATGTTCATTTGAAAGCGAGAGCGGAAGCGAAAAGGAGCGAGAGACGGAACGATCGATTACGCAAACAGAAAAGCTTAGACTCGCCGCAGGATGACTTTGTGGCGGCATCTGGCAGCCGCATCTCATTCAGCCGGCAGGCTCGTGGTGGCCGGTAGGGTTGTTTTCTTCATGTGCGATACTGAGCCTATGTATGTGGCGTTTCTACGTTTCTGGTTGCAGTTCTCTCGTCTGTTGCTGACTTGTCGTCTGTTCAGCCCCTTCCCGATGGCTTCTATAGCTGCTCGTGTTTAATTGCTGACATTCTTCTTCTTGCAGTCACAGTTTGACTGTCCGCTAGGCCGCCTCGTAGAGACAAGGTTCTTTGGTTCAGTCGTTTGTGCTCTGCCCTTCTTCAACTTCTCAATTGCGGTGCAGAAGTTAAGCCTCCTCGAAGAGCGGAAGCATTCGCGACCAATCGCTGCAACGGAACCCATGATACAGGGCGATGGCTTTCAGTGTTGCTGCACATCCAATAATGGCAAGTGCGAAGGCAAGAGCGAGAGCTTGTGTGTAGTAGTCTTGGAGGTAGCAATAGCAAGCAGCAGCAGCAACAGCAGCGGCAGCCGCAGTGGCAGCTTCATATCTGCATTGTAAATTAGTACACGTGATGGCAATAATGCCAACTGCACGAGTAGTAGTAGCAGTGAGGATTCAGATGTCGTCTAAGCAGCTGTAGTATTGGAAAGTAAATGTGGCGGCCAGAGTAGCCGTACCTGTACAAGCTCAACCAGTCGGACCATCAATACAACCTTGCAGCGATTCGAGCACGAGACTTGGTGGCACTACGCAGCATGGAGCCATGCAACCTGCATCATTTTCACACTTACAGCCGCAACCAAAGCAAAGGTGGTGCCAAAAGTGATGAGGGTCATCATCACAGTACTGGTGTAGCTACGATGAGGGCGCAACAAAAAGGTCGACCCAGAAAACGTAACGAAATCAGAAGGTCCTCATTCTTCTGCCCACACCCTGACCTGGAAATCCAAGCCGATCCCTTTTTCAATCTAAATAAACAGTGGCCAACCCTAGATCCTATCCTTGATTCCTACCCCAAATCCAACAGCCTGGAACCGTAAACCCTATACACCTAAAGCCCTAAACCTGAACCGCCTACAAACCCTACAGGCCAGTGCAGATTCTGCGGCTCCCACACGCCTCCTGTCAGCCATTGGGCCAGTCGTGCTTATCAATCTATGGCTGCCTTTTCTTGTTACTTTACGGGTCATGCCCTTGCATTGTGGAGCGATAATCTACCGTTTCTAGGGTTTGGGGCTACGTGCGACACCCATAACACTCTCAACAAATGCCCGCGTCCCTACAGCCCCCAAAGCCCTGCAGCCGGAAAGCCTTAAATTCCTAAACCCTCAAACCCAAGAAGCTTAAAACTTCGAAGAAAAGCAAACAAGACCCAGGCCCTGAATCTCAGCGTCGCTGGTCCCGGACTTTAGCAGGCTTAGGGTGGGGCTAAGGGTTTAGGGTTTACCGTTTAGGGGTTTAGGGTTTAGGGGTTTAGGGTTTTAGGGTTTAGGGTTCAGGGCCTTCCTCTGTGCCAAGGAGAAGTCAGCTTCGTGCTCCCCGGTTCCGTGCAGGGCGTGAGCGTTGGTGTGCAGGCCTCGTAATGTAGGAACCTGATTCAGAAACCCTGGGCCTGTAACCCCAAAATACTAGGATTCATATAAGGAACCAAGGTTTCTTAATCAGATTCCTTCATTATGGCAGTCGACTTTAAGATGGTAATATATGGGCCTTAATAATTTACCTACACTATTTTGGGGGTTCCTTAGTGTAAATACAGTATAATGGGCCCCAAAACCCTATTGTAATTATTCAGGCCCCTATAGTATAGGAGCTGCAAATCTACTCATACTATTCCTTAGGGTTACTTATTGTAGGCTTACTATAGCATGCCCCACGGCCCTGTTATTACACCCTTAATCCCAATCCTGAAACACTCAATGCTAATATTTACTGGAGTTCAGGTGGGGTTGCGGGTCGGGATCTTCACCTTCTCAGGGTTTAGTCTTGGCCGTTTCCGACGAAGTAGTTCCGCAGTTGAGGTGCAGGCAGGAGATTTGTGATCTATTCCGAAACCTCAAAACTAAAGCCGCAGCCTAAGTCCTACCCCCCACAAGTCTTCAAGTCAGAGTTCGAAACCCTTCAGTGGCCTACAGCCAGCAGGTGTGGCTTCTTGAGGTGCAAACAACCGATGTTTCTACCCCTGAGAGTTTTATGTCCGGAATCCGAAAACTCACAAAAGTGCCAAACCCGATAAACCTAAGCCGGCAGCCCCGCCCTCCCCAAACACACCGAAGCACCACTTAAATATCACAGCTCCAAACCCTAATAGGCCCTAAACCCTAAACCCGAACAAAGCCAGAAAGCCCCGAGTATCAAGCTCCAGAGGGTACTTCCGCGTCCGGTAGGCCAGCTTTGACCCGCCGGTGCCTGCAGACTCGCCACCCATGGTGGCCTCGGCTGGTCTTTGTCGTGCCTTCAAGTCTTCCGAAACAGCGTAGTTTAAGTTACCACAACAAGGAAGCCACATTTGTTGTGCCATAGATCCGTATTATGGTAACTTACATCAAATTCCTTAAGAAGAACTCCCTAAACCCTAAACCCTAAACCCTAAACCTTGCTGGAATCCTTACGGGAGAGGGGTCCTTGCAAGGTTGACAAGCCTTGCATGCCTGGGCACTTACCAGGGCCTTGGCTTGGGGGTTTAGGGGTTTAGGGTTTCGGCTTTTAGGTTTTAGGGTTTAGGGTTTAGGGTTTAGGGTAGGGGTTTAGGGTTTAGGCTTTTAGGTTTCAGGGTTTAGGATTTGGGGGTTTTGGTCCAGGCTCTACTGTTCGGTCACACTGTATATTTTTGACAGGATCCTTGAGTTCCAAAAGTGCATCACATGATCACTCAGCGCACATGTGGGGAGTACAGATCTTCTTATGGGGCACGTGTATCTGCCGAAGACGAGTACGGCACTCTCATATTGCGGACTCCCAGCTAGCAGGAAGCGCACACTTTAGAAAATGAAACGGACTCATGTATTTGAGCGCAGGTTGGAATTGCTGGCTTCACCCACACACCCCAAAATCAAAGCCTAAATCCTGAATCCTGAACCCTAAATCTAAACTCTAAGCTTGTTGCCCACCAAAAGCACTGCACCCTAACCCCTGCTGAACCAACCCTAAACCCTAAACCTTATAAACCCTAAACCCTAACCGCAGGCCCATCCCCCCGGGATCCAAACGCCCGCAGGCCTAAATGAAGCTCAACTCCCAGCGAGTTGCCAAAGCCGTACATGAAGCAATCAGGGTTTAAGGTTTAGGGCAGTTTAGGGTTCAAGGTTAGGGTTTACGGTTTACCGTTTACGGTTCAGGGTTTAAGGTTTAGGGCAGTTTAGGGTTTAAGGTTAGGGTTTACGGTTTACGGTTTACGGTTCAGGGTTTAGGGTTTGAGGGTGGTCTTGGTGCGAGGATCGCTTCGGCATTCCTTGGGGGAATGAAGTTTCCTTCCGGCCCCCAGAAACAACGCTGAATCCAACATCATCCTAAACCCCTAATATGAGGGCTTAAACAATTACCAATAGTATTTTGGGGGTTCCTTATTATACTTATCGTATAATGGGCCCCAAAACCCTATTCTAAAATATTCAGGCCCCCACATTACATCCTACAGCCTAGATCCTTCAATCCATTCAACTCCTAACCCAGATGTGGCCAGGTTCGTCGACCCCATCGGCATCTCGTGTCGGAGAAGGCAACCGAATCGCTAAAACCTAAACCCTCTGCGCTCTGCCCTCTGCGCTCTGCCCCCTAAATCCTAAACCCTGAACCCTGAATCACTCAACCCTAAACCCTGAACCCTGAATCACCAACCCTACACCCTAAACTCGAGCCCTAAGTCTTGAACCCTCGGAACACCTCAAGACCCCAGTGTCGAATCCTCAAGACTCTGAAACCCAAAATCCGAACTCTAAGTAGGGTTTAGGGTTTAGGGGTTTAGGGTTTAGGCTGTAAACGCTGACACCCCGTAAACTAAGCCTGAACTGTTAATATAGGGGCCTAGATAATGAGAAATACGATTTCGGGGGTTCCTTATTATAAGTATAGTATAGTAGACCCCCAAAACCCCATTCTAATTATCAAGGCTCCTATATTAAGGTCCTAAGTGCTAGAGGGTATCGGTTTTCGAGCCCTGCTGTCCCACACCGGGTTTCGGGGTTTAGGGTTTAGGGGTGCTCTGTCAGTTTCCGGTGCATTGAGGACAACCGCAAGGCGAATTGGTTTAGGGGTTTGGGGGTTTAGGGTTTCAGGGGTTTAGGATTTAAGGTTTAGGGTTTTAGGGTTTTAGGGGTTTAGGGGTTTAGGGTTTAGGGTCTATGGGTTCAGGGTTTAGGGTTTAGGGTCGAGGACTGAGGGATTTGCTGGGCTTAGGCAGTACCCTAAATAGTAGGATCCCCATTATAAGGACCCCCAAATAAGGTACCCCCTAATTTTCGGAAACTCCCTTATAGAGCCCTTTAAAGGAACCCTTATAGTACCCTTATAGTAACCCTTTAAAGGAACCCTAAGGTACCCCCTAATTTTCGGAAACTCCCGTATATCACCGGAGGGCTCAACCCTAAGCCCTAAACCTCTAAGCCCGCAAGGGTTGAAATTTTTTGTGTGTTTTCTTTGTCATAGTTGGGTAACGTTTTACTTTTTTATGGGTACTTAAAGCCAATAAGGAATTAAAAATTTTTACAAATTTTTAATCCTATCCCAGCCATGAACTAGTTTTAGGGTTCAGGTTTTGAGGCCTCAGAGACAGAGGACTTGAGGGTTAGGGTCAGGGGTGAGGTTCCCAGAGACTCCAAAGCTGACTTAGGGAAGGAATATACCTGAAATTCAGGATCCGAGGATTTAGAGTGCAGCCGGGATGAGGTTTCCACTGCGTGCCCAGGGGCCACATCTACGTGCCGAATTCCATCCTAGTTAGAGTTTAGGGTTTAGGGTATATAGGGTTTAGGGTTTCGGCTCGGGTTTAGATTCGAGTTAGCAGCGGAGTTCCCGTGTTCCCTTATTGGAACCCCAGGCCCTTAGGCCCCAAACCCTCAACCCTGAACCCCAAAGCAGGACGAAGAGGAGGAGGCCGCGGATGGTTGGGGTCTAGGGTTGTGGGCTCAAGGCTTACGGTTCTTCCGGGGGTTTGGTTTGGGAATCACGAAACCCTAAACCTTGTTTGTGGGTCCCGACAAAGACACCCCTAGTTCTCGATAGGTTTGGTTCAGAAGGAATCAGCTGATTTTGGGGTGTTGACTGACAGAGGCGTTCTAAACCAGGTTCCTACCTTCTTGCACTTCTCGTGTGTGTATGCACAATATAACTCTTGCACTAGGGGAAGTTATGGTAGTTTACCTCCAAACCTTAAGCTCTAAGCCCTAACTCGGCAAAATCAGTCCTGAAAGCCTGGGCGTTTGTTTATCTTGTAGGGAGGAGGGTGTGGTTGTTCAGAATTTCACACTAAAAGCGAGCCCAACACCTCCGGCTCAACGTTTTGAGAGTTGTGTCCTGCTGCAGCATGCTTCCACCCAACGTTTTGGATATTGATCACTTCCCCCCGTGTGGGCCAGGGAAGCCATCAAACCATCACGCCACGACATGCCTGAATCAAGGCTTCCCAAGCGGGATCCCTCATTTCAGCGATATATAGGGGGCTGGTATAATTGTATGATACTGTTGATGGACAAAATCCTGCATGACCCTAAGGACCCTAAACTATGGGAATTATGGTATATTCCTTATAATGGGTAATGCAGGATTTTGTCCATCAGCCGTATATCCTCCAAGCCCCATTTCTCATTGTCAAGGCCCCTCTATTAGGGCTCTGGGGGTTCGAGTCCTTCGGAGGCTCAGCCCCAAGACTTGTTCTCCTACTCCCTACTCCTGTTGTAATACCTAGTAGTAGAGTAGGTAACCTTTAACCTTTTGGGGTAGTATAACCCCTATATAATCCTTATACTATGAAAAAGGCTAACCTTTGGTTCCCCATGATACCCGACATGTAGGAATAGCAGAATATACCCCGAAACCCTTTTCTATTCCCTGAGGCCCATTCCCCTAAACCCAAAGCCCTAACCCCTAAACCCCTAACCCCTAAACCCTAAACCCCTAAACCCCAAAACCCTAAACCCATAAAACCCTAACCCCTAAACCCTAAACCCTAAACCCCTAAACCCCAAAACCCTAAACCCATAAAACCCTAACCCCTAAACCCTAAATGTCTAGCCCCTAACAGTTGCTCAATGAAACCCAAATCCGACTCCACACATAAGGCCTTCCGCCGCCCTCGCCCGCGCGTGGCGACCGCGGAAGGAGCATCCACGATGGAGTTTGACGGTTTGGGGTTTAGGGTTCAGGGTGTTTACTACAGCACAGTTTTTTCTGTGCTTGTGTTTTTGCAAGAGTCGGTATAAAAAAGGTGACTGTCTTTAGTGTACCCCCCTCCCCCCCTGAAGGTTTGGGGGTGACTTGGGGTCTGCAGATGCCCGGGTTGGGGTTGGGCCCTGTAGAGGGAGATTTGCTCTTGAGAGGCGTGTGGGCTGGGAGATGACCTCTTTACATAGAAGGATGTGCAGTTAGTGAGTAGTAGTACAGTCGTAGTACAGTAGTAGTACAGCAGTACAGTAGTACTGTAGCAGTACAGCACAGTAGCACTGGTAGCAGTAGTACAGTAGTAGTTCAGCAGCAGTGAAGTAGTAGTACATCAGTAGTACAGTAGTATAGTACGGTACGGTAAGAGGGAGTTAAGCAGAGCTTTAGGGCTCCCCAAATTGCAGGGGGTAGTGTAGGATGAAGCAAAGAAGTCTTCAAATTGAAGGGTTCTTTAGTCTTGGTAGTTATCTTGGAGTGATCGGAGTTTGGGTTTACAAAACCTCGAAACCAAACCCCGATCACTCCAAGATAACGAGCAAAACGCTGGGCTCTTATACCACCAGCCCCCAGCACCCAAAACACAAATCATGAATAACGAACTGGACGCGGCAATTGATGTCCTTTCCTGTTGTTGCTGTCAAAGGCCAGTCGACTTGTTTCGGGACCTTAGCACCAGCAAGGGCAACAGGCATTGGGGTTGATAGGCGCCGTTGGACGCATCATCGAAGCCTGTCAATAGCAGATGGTCCTGATTTGAGCCTTGTCTACAAGCTCACTACTAATTAGGATTTAGCTATCACAAGAAAGTTTCGAGGGTTATGGGCTCCTGATTTGAGACGAGATAGCCCGAACAAAGTAACAAGTTCAATATAGGGGCCTTAATGATTAGAATAGGGTTGTGGGGCCCATTATACTGTACTTATATGTAAACATAATGAGAAACCTCCAAAACCCTATTCTAATCATTAAGGCCCCTATAGTAGCTTCAGTCATCAAACCCAGTCTGCCCCTCGCAGCAAACAACTCAACACAGGCTATTGCAACCTACCCCCTACCGGGACCTAAATCCTAAGATGAGGCTTATACGGTTTCACAAGTTTCCAGACGCCATTCTGCGGCTTTTGTAAACCTTGCAGGGCATCAACTTTTGTCAAAAGAGATGCCAAGGGCTAATGCAAAGACTCATCGTAGTACAGTAGTACAGTATCACAATAATGGTACAGTAATCATTATTGCAGCAGTACAGCAGTACAGTACTACATCAACATAGTGTAAACCCTGGCATTCGGGCCGTCAGGGTTTCTCATCTTTCTCCCCTCAGACCCCTAAACCCTATAAAACCCGATAGACCCTTTAAAACCCTCTAAAACCCTCTAAACCCTAATAAACCCTGTAAAAACCTATAAAACGAACCCTAAACCCTACACCCTAGTTAGGCTTTAGAGCTAAGTTCAGGACGCCTCCGGGAGAAAGCCGTGGCTCCGCACAACATGCGGGCCGTGACTTTGCCAGACGTGCGCATCCCGAGTCCCCGCTCCCGTGTTGGGTGCAAGGTTTTGGGGTTTTGGGGGTTTTGGGTTGTATGGTTTTGGGGTTTTGGGGGTTTTGGGTTGTATGGTTTTGGGGTTTTGGGGGTTTTGGATTGTATGGTTTTGGGGTTTTGGGGGTTTTGGGTTGTATGGTTTTGGGGTTTTGGGGCTTTGGGGTTTTGGGTTGTATGGTTTTGGGGTTTTGGGGCTTTGGGGTTGTAGGGTTTTGGGGTTTTGGGGGTTTGGGGTTGTATGGTTTTGGGGGTTTTGGGTGCATGGTTTTGGGGTTTTGGGTTGTATTGGGATTTTGGTGTACGGATTTTGGTGTACGTAGTACGGGGATTTGCGATTTCAGGGTTTGGTTGCGGATTTTAGGATTTCGCCGCTTGGGGTTTTCTCCCAAAGCCAGTTTCCCGAGACCCTCAATCCGAAACATGAGTCCGAAGTTTGGAGCTGCTCTATCAGATCCTGTGGAGAAGTTCTACGCTTTTCCCGACACTGTCTTGGATCGTTGGGGTTTTCGGTTTGGAGGTGGGGAAGGGTGGAGGGCTCTGGTTTTCGTGTGCAGAAATTTCCAGACCCTCTCAAGGATCCATTGATTCCCCTTGATATGGTGTTGGGAGATGGGAGTTTCCGAAAATTCGGGGTACATTATTTGGGGGTCTTCATAATAAGGATCTTACTATTTAGGGTCCTATATTGGGGTCCCCCTATTTTCGGAAACTCCCCATATAGTAGAGGGTAAGCGACGGGGCTTTTCCTGAGCTATGTATCTTTTGGATCCCGTTTGAGGTGTTTCGGTTGCAACCCCGCTTAAAGACGAATGAGTTCGGATGAGGAGAGGGGGGTTAATGTAGGAACCTGATTAAGAAACCCTGGGCCTACAACCCCAAAATAGTAGGATTCATATAAGGAACCCTAATAAAGACCCAAGGTTTCTTAATCAGGTTCCTACATTAGGGTTCACGGCCTTTTCAGCCCCAAGCCTCAAAAGGATTGCGGACACTTAGACGCCGGAGTGGGGTGGGCTTGTGTTTTGTGGGTCGGTGGGTTCTTTCCAAGGCCCCAGCAAGTATCGAAGTTTTCAGGAACTCATGCTAACCACTTCCTGTAATTCGCCTACGGTCTGCGAGGAGATTGACAAACGTGCTTCATACAATATATCTGTAGTCGACAACCCCCCCCAACCCTAGCTTGTATGTGGGCCTCTACATTCCGCTTGCGGTTGGCCCATGCCCGAGCTCCCTACCCGAAGCCCACCTCACCAATTCCGAATTCCTATCACACCAAACGCTCAACACCTAAACAGCCCAAACATTCAAACCCCTCTAAACCCTAAGCCCTAAACCCTAAACCCTAAACCCTCTAAACCCTAAACCCTAAACCACCCTAAACCCTAAACCCTCTAACCCTCTAAACCCTAAACCCTAAAGCACCCTAAACCCGAAACCCTCTCAACCCTAAGCCCTAAACCCCGAACCCCTAAAGCCCCAAAGACGCAACTCCCCTGAAGCCCCTGAGCCCCAAAGACCCGGGCAAAAGGCAGAGGATGAGGTGGCTCCCATGATGTCGATCAGCTCTGGCGACCACTGCGTCTTGACTGAAGGTTTCGAGTTTAGGGTTTGAGGGTTTAGGCTTTGAGGGTTTAGGGTTTGAGGGTTTAGGGTTTAGGGCTTAGGGTTTAGGGTTTAGGGTGTGCCTAGATAGTTAGTAACATCTTTCCTTAGGCTCCCCTATTGTAATTTCCGACTGATACCAACCCAAAGCCTTATTCCAATGATTAAGGCCTTATAATGGGGTTTGCATGCAGGCAGTTGGGCGGGTTGTGGGTTTCGTTTCCGTCGGGTTTCGGGAAGGCAGCGTTGAACGGTGGCTTTTCTACCGACTATGTCGGCGTGTCTGCAGGATGTGAGAGGTTCTTTTCCAGGATACCTGTACCTGGCTGAACATGCGGGTCTAGATTCTCAGATAAACAGCAAGAGGTGCAGCTTTAGAGTCTCTCTGCCCTATGCAAAGCTCCTTACGAACGATTCGGTCCCCTACACTGAGAATTGACAAGGCACGAGACCCAGAGGATTAAGAAACCTTGGGCCTCTATTAGGGTTCCTTACTGTTGATGATATAAATCCTGCATTACCTGAAGGACCCTAAAATACGGGAATTATGGTATATTCCTTATTATGGGTATTGCAGGATTTATATCATCAACCGTTATAGGAATCCTACTACTTTGGGGTTCTAGGCCCAGGGTTCAATCCGCGTCAGGCTCGGGCTCCAGCTTCGCGGAACAGGGGCCTAGGGTAAACAAGAGACGCGTCTCTGATCCGAGCCATTCCAACTCTGAATCCTAAAATCCTAAAATCCTAAAACCCTAAACCCCTAAAGCCCTAAACCCTAAACCCTAAACCCCTAAAGCCCTAAACCCTAAACCCTGAACCCTTGAGCCTCCAGAGGCCATAGAGCCTTAACGCCCTAAGTCACCAAAAACCAACCATCTCCATTGTCCTAACATAGGGGCCTTAAGAATTAGGGTTTAGGGTTCCTTAATACCTATGCTATTTCGATTTTAGTATAATGGGTCCCAAGACCTTATTCTTCTAATTATGAAGGCCCCTATTTTAAGCTTTCCTAAACCCCCAATAGACCGTCAAGCCTTGAGCCTGAATGCGAGAACCCTTGACTTATTCAGGGTTTAGGGTCTAGGGTTTAGGGTTTAGGGTCTAGGGTTTAGGGTTTAGGGTTTAGGGTCTAGGGTTAGGATTTCCGAGACCCCGTTTCCCTAATCAAGGAATCCGTCTCTAGCCTAAGGTCTGTCCCTGAATGAAGGGATTTTGGCGTCTGTAGGCGAACCCAAAACGCCACAAACGTTGAAGCCTCTGCCCTACATGAACCGCACCGAATAGAATCCCTGTGCAAGCCTGTAAAACCCTTCAAGAGCGTCGTTAAACGCTTAACCCTAGACCCTAAACCTAAACCCCAATTAAATCCTAAGCCCTCAACCTTAAACCCCACCCTAAATCCTTGACCTTAACCCCAAAGCCCTAAACCCTAAGCCCCTAGCCCCTAAACCCTTAACCCCAAAGCCCCATGACCCTAAGCACAAACAGAAGACCCCCCGAAAGCCGAATCCCTTCACCCAGGTGCTGCGCTCTTTTCCACAAGGCCCTCTGAGGCCGCGCGGCCGGCCAAGAGGAGACGAGGGTTTCTGGGGCTTTGAGGGCTTCTACCCAGAGACTCCAATATCCCTTAATTAAGGAGTATACCTTAAATTATAGTAGGATCCCCAATATGATTTAAGGTATTTTCCTTAATTAAGGGATATTGGAGTCTCTGGGTAGGGTTTTAGGGTTTCGATTCTATCAGAGGAGGGGTTTCTTCAGACCGGTTTATAAGGGTGATTTTAAGGGCCACTATAAAGATTTAATATAGGGGTCTAAATATTGGTAATACTATTTTGGGGTTCCTCAGAATAAATATAGTATAATGGGCCCCAAAACCCTATCCCCTACGTTACGGCTTTTGGGGCTGTCTTCTTTCAGCCTAACAGCAACTCCTCGAAAGGTGCCTGTGGGTTCTAAGGTTTAGGGTTGTGGGATTTTTGGATTTGGGGTTTAAGGTTTGGGGTTTGGGCTTTAGCGTTCCATTCAGGGATCCGAATTACGGGTTCCCATGTTCTTTGAAGTGTTCTGTAAGGGTTACTATAAGGCTTGCGAAAAGGGTTGTTAGCAGGGTTTGGGGGCCATGGTTTCGGGGCCGAGGGTTTAGCGTTGAATGGGGTTATGCGAGGTCTCTAGAGGCTTTATACAGTGTTGCAGGGTTTGCATGGGTGTGTGGGATGTAGAGCTTTGTGTCTCGGGTTCTGAATTTTGTTTGTATGGGCTAGGGTTCGGAGGTTGGTGTTTAGGTTTTGAACTTGGAGAGTGGAGTTGATGGAGATACGGGGGACCATTCTTCTTTGCAAGGGATGTTGGTAGATCTTCCTAAGGGTTGTTTCACTTCTTTTTGGACGGAGGGGGGGGGGGCCGGAGGGTCGTTCGTTAACGTACTAGGGCCCGTATAATGCGGATTCTAGTTTTGTCATTATTGTACCTGCAGAGCCCTTTTGCTTGCTTTGTTGGGAGCCGCGGCTCGCACTTCCCCTGGCTTCACTGCATGTTGCAGTCCAGCTGACGGGAGCTGGCAGGCAAATATTGCTTGGTCTCCCGTCTTGCGGATTAGGGTTTAGGGTTTAGGGTTTTGGGTTCAGTTTCGGATTTGAGTTTAAGTTTGGCCCTGGGAAACTCTGTGACGTTGAGCTTCTTTGGGAGCTCAGGGTATGAGCGTGAGGCAGCACAGCCTAAATCTCTGGAACCCTCAGCCACTCTCCAACCCAAAACCCAAAAACCCCCAAAAGCCGAAGACCCTAAACCCTAAAGCCCCAAAAGCCTAAAACCCTAAACCCTAAACCCTTCTCCGACAGGACCATCGCACGGCCACATCTTCCGAATCCGAGCTCCTCCCGACCATCCTCGCGGGGCAGCTGTCGGGAACGAATTGACACGCAGCTCATGACCACGTGCTGAGTTCTCGGGAGGGGGATCCTAGCAGTGCTCAGTGCGAAGTACATGGATTAGTCTTGTATTCTTGTTATCTTTATTAGTAGTAGCAGTAGTTGCAGTGGCAGCAGTAGTGAGGGTAGTATCAGTATCAGCGTTCGGAATACCAAAGCGCGGTAGCAGCATGAGAGCGATATTCCGATCCTGCCGAATGCCAAGGACCTGCAGCCCGGAAGCCCTTTGTTAGGGGCTTCCACGACGATAGAAACTCGAAGCCCCACCTAAACCCTAAAGGCAGTGCTTCTGAGAGTTTTGGAGATTCGCTTTCCTATATCTAGAAGTACTCTGACGGAAGCCTTGGACTGTATCCTAGGCCCAGAATCCCTCCGTGTTGCGCTCCTCTCTGCGTTTGGTCATGAGCTGCATGCGTCCGTTTGTATCGGAGGCCTCAACAGGTGAAATGAAGGTAGGTAGGATGAAGGATCCAGTATAATTGGGAATATCCCACGCACCTTCATCCCACCTTTGGAGCCCTTTGGATATGTCGGCTTGAAACGGCGTTGTAGTAATCGTCGACTGAGAGATCAGTTGAAGCCGTCTCTCCGGCCACGCCCATCTGCTGCTAGGTAAGAGAGAGAGGATGTCTGGATTACTAGGGCTAGGGCTTTTTAGAATCTTTACTGTAATCTTTATGGGGCTTGATGAATAGTTGGTTAAGCCTCAATCAATCATTCATGAAGCCACGGAAAGGCCTTCTAGGCTTTAGCAAGACCAGAATGAAATCGCAAGGGAGCTCACAGTGAACACCTAGAGCTTTCGAGACACGGATTTAAACCCCGGAGGGCGGAGTGGGTTTGGGGCTTAGGACTGGGAGTTTATCGCTTTAGGAGTTTAGGAACATAAAGCTTGGGCTTCGGGTTTCGGGCTTGGGGGTTGGGGTTTCGGAGTTTCGGGTTTAGGGCTTAGGAATATCTGCATAGGGGTCCAGGGCCGAAAGCTTCGAAGTTCAGGGTTTTAGGGTTTAGGGTTTAGGGTTTAGGATTTTAGGGTTTAGGGTTTAGGGTTTAGGGTTCCTCTCAGGGTCCTCACTGTGGGGAGTTGTGTTTGGGACCCAGAAAGCCCTTTTCCATACCACAAGACTTTCGGATGCTCAAAACGCAGCGGCGAGGCCGCAGGAAAAGGGCTTTAGGGTTTTCGGGCAGTAGAAGTTTGGGTTGAGTGTTGCAGGGTATCAGTGGCTAGGTTTCAGGTTTAGGGGCTCCGTGCTTCGATTTGGGTTTGATAAGGTTTGGGTTTAGGGTTTGGGGTTTAGGGTTTAGGATTTAGGGATTAGGGTTTAAGGTTTAGGGGTTAGAGTTCAGGGTTTAGGGTTTGGGGTTAGGGTTGGAGGTTCAGATCGGGTATGTTCGAGGGATCGGAAGAGGCAGGTAAGTGGGCAGCACTTGGATTGTAACTGCTCTGTCCTTTTATACTGCAGATATGTGGATACCACATGCGGGCTCCCTGAAGCATTCTGTGCTCCTAAACCCTAAACCCTAAACCCTAAACCCTCAACCTTTTTGAAAGGGTCCGGCCCGAAACCCGAGGAGCCTGAAGCCCCCAACCTCGAAATCCTACAGAAGCACTTAGACGCTAGCTTCCCAGACTCCTCTAATTAGGCCCTTAGCTCCGAATGCCGGATCACCAAGCCCAATTTGCCAGAGAGTCCAAAACCCTTCAACTAAGGATTATAGCCTTAACTAAAGACAGATCCGTGATCTGTGCCTAAAGATGTAACCCTTAACCATGCACTCTCTTCAAAGCCCGATAAAGCGCTTAAGGCTTCAAGATAGTTGCATCTGCGTGAACCCATGACCAATCATGTAAAGTTCGCGGATTGTGGTGCAGCAGATGCGGAAGCCAGAACTATTCTTAACCACCACTGCCCGTTTTATTGCTGGCTGATGCTTTGGTTGGTGTGGGAATCCGTGGCACGAGCCGGACCAAAAGCACGAACCATTCTGGCTTTTGTACTTCTCGGTTCTTTGGCTTTAGCAAGCTTGACTGTCTGTCTAGAAAATATCTGAACATCGCTCGTGGTATGAATCGCAGGCAAAACGAAAGCCATAGGTTGTAAGCCCAGTCCGCAGAAGCTACACTCTCCTTCATAAGCTCAAAGCCGAGGAAATGTCAAGCACGATGCAACAAACCACCGAATACATCCGAAAGTGCTCAACATCACAGGGCCATGTGTCGTGCCCAGGGACATATACCTGTTGTGTACCCCTAGTGTAAGTGTTAGTAGGAACAGTTGCAGTGGGCGTCATCGTAGTAGTGGTAGTGGTAGTGGTAGTTGTGGAAGGGAGGTGGTGGTTCTGGTGGTGGTAGGAGTACTACTAGTACCAGTAGTAGTAGTAGTAGTAGCATGGCGGGTTGTACGTGGACATCAAGTGCAGCTTCGTTGTCTCTTGGTCAGACATCCTGAGGCTCTAAGCGCCAGACTGGGGCACAGCCCAAATGTCTGCGGCCCAAGGGGCAGGATACAATCCTGTACCCGAGGGCCAGCTGCCCGATGAATTCATGGTGATGGCTATTGGGGTCAAGGAAGACCACATCTTCCAGGGCATCATCTACGGCAAGGCGTCCCATCCGCTATTACGACAGGCGATTCAGCACGCCTTCGGCATGCAGGTATTCTCAGCCAAGGCCAACATGGACTATATGATTGTCTGCAAGTACCTGTGGGACACCTTGAAGCGGGACATGGGCAGGGAGCCTGCAGTGAGCTGGAACGTCAGCAGGACGTATGGGAATGAAGGTCATCATTTCGTAACTCGCAACGGCACAGTCGTGGCGTACACGAGATGCTGGCATTGGCAGAAGGGATTCCAAGCGGATCCCTCCACCAAGGAGCGCATGCCCACTTTCCTGATGCAGTGGCGGAAGTATCTGGTAGCGGCAGGGGTGGAGAGCACAACTCCCATCGGCGCGGGGCACAGCCCAAAGCCACACCTGCTCCGCCTACTACGGAGGAGATCACAGAGTATGTCGAAGAGGGCATATGTGACAACACCTTCTCAAATGTCATGGAGGTGGTATCCAACTCTCAATACTACCGAAATGACTCGACGGAGCAGGATGTGCTGGAGCTCATCCCGCGCGGGCTCAACATCATACCCGTGGACGGGCTCAGCTGCCGCCACTGCACAAAAAAGGGGGGTAGCCCCATCCGCTTTAGCACTGGCAATGGCATCAAGAACCCTTTCCGACACTCTTGGCGCGATCCAGAGCCGGGCGGGCAAGCGGAACACATCGGCAAGGGTGCGGCAGCCAAACCTGCCACGACAAGTACAGTCTCCCCCCCCGCCCCCGAAGCCAGTCGAAGGTGCCCTCCCACCCTCGTCGACGCGAACCAAGGGCATCACAATGGCAGGGCTATCCCGACGCCTACAGCGTCCCTAAAACGTGTTGGCACAGCCTCGCTCATTTCACAAGGCACAGCCTTCCAGTGACGTTGGCACAGCCTCGTCACGACTCAGATGTGGCACAGCCTGACTGGGACATGTGCTCATTCGAAGAGCATCGACCTGCAGCCATCTTAGGCATTGTGCCTCGTGCTTGCAGGACTTACAAACTGCTCGCCGGAACTGATGCAAGCCTTGATGAAAACAGTCCGCTGTCAGTTCGTGCTCACATTGCCTCACTTGCTTTTGCCTGTTTGTGCCTGTGGTACAGAAAGCACACGGACAACAACACGTAATTCATTTTCCTTACGGCCCATCGCCTGAAGCCAGGAGTTACCTAGTGTGGGACGGGACACGGCTCTTCGGAGTACGACCCAACTGGCGTCAGGTTCGTGAGTACTGGACGCAGTGACTCTCTCTGAGGGTGACGGAGGTTCAACTGAGTCTGACTCTAGTAGAAGTCTCACCGTTCGAGTTGCGGTCAGATTAATGGAGCAGATGAATCCCAGTTGAGACAGTCTGACGAGTGCAGGTAATCACTAATTACCAGCGCCCGCTATGCGCAGAGCATGCTCGTGCCGCGTTCAATTGAAAAATGGTAGTAGCAGTAGTAGTAGTAGTAGTCATAGTAGTAGCAGTAGTAGTAGTGGTAGTAGTAGTAGAAGTAGTAGTAGTAGTCATACTGTTGATGGACGAAATCCTGCATCGCTTTTCTTATGTCAGTCATCCCTTCCAAATCCTGAATCTTAACATTGGCCTCCCTACAACACTTAGCAGGGGCATGTGTGCAAATGGCCGAAATCCTGCCTCGCCAACCCATTCGTTCAACATTGAAATTAGAGGAGTGCGGGGAGCTCGGCTGCTGACAATGACATGATTGTCGTGTTGGGGGTCATGCAGGATTTTGTCCATCCACCGTCTCAGCAAACAAATTTCTGGCGTGTGAACATTTGCGGACTTGGCGCCAGGTGTTGCTAGAATCTGCTAGAATGGTTTTATCAGTTCATTGTTTCGGAAGGCAATCACTTGTGCTGTTAGAAGTGTGCCTAACAGTCACTTCAGCTTCAAATNGGGAGTCGTCTTTGAAGCCCCGTTGAGGCGGGCCTCAAATTGGCTTCCAGTACCGTCCCAATATTGGAGAAACGTGATTTCTGAAGGCCAAGGTTGAAGAGTTGCATGGCGCAGGACGGGGGGTTGTGTGGGCATGGCCAAGCTCCAGACAGCAGAAAGTCCGAATACGTGGCAATTTCCAAGTTTCAAACTCCTTTTTGCAGTTTCCTCCTTTTTTCATACTAGTTTCAAACTAGTTTCAATCTCCAGTTTCAAACTCGCTGTTAAGGGGGAACTGCATTTTTCCGGGCGCGAAATTTAAAAAGCCAATACCTATAAAGGTTCCAGATTTCCAGTTCTCGCGCCCGGAAAAATGCAGTTCCCCCTTAACAGCGATTAGAAATTGGAGTTGGAAACTAGTTTGAAACTAGTATGAAAATAGTAGGAAACTGCAAAAAGGAGTTTGAAACTTGGAAATTGCCACGTATTCGGCCTTTCTGCTGTCTGGAGCTTGACGTGCCTGCACAGCTTNTAGGAAACTGCAAAAAGGAGTTTGAAACTTGGAAATTGCCACGTATTCGGCCTTTCTGCTGTCTGGAGCTTGACGTGCCTGCACAGCTTGCCATCCTTGCGCCGGAAATACTCGAATTGAATACGTGGCCGGGGCAAACAAGTAGAGGCCGGAAGGACATTCCTGAGATGCCACACTCGACAACTTAATTGGGTACTGTCCAGAGATGCCACTGCACTCGGCAACTTTGGGTACTTCTCAGCAAACAAATTTCTGACGTGTGAACATTTGCGGACTTGGTGCCAGGTGTTGCTAGAATCTGCTAGAATGGTTTTATCAGTTCATTGTTTCGGAAGGCAATCACTTGCGCTGTTAGAATTTGCCTAACAGTCGCTTCAGCTTCAAATGCCATCCCAGTATTGGGGAGTCGTCTTTGAAGCCCCGTTGAGGCGGGCCTCAAATTGGCTTCCAGTACCGTCCCAATATTGGAGAAACGTGATTTCTGAAGGCCANGGGAGTCGTCTTTGAAGCCCCGTTGAGGCGGGCCTCAAATTGGCTTCCAGTACCGTCCCAATATTGGAGAAACGTGATTTCTGAAGGCCAAGGTTGAAGAGTTGCATGGCGCAGGACGGAGGCTTGTGTGGGCATGGCCAAGCTCCAGACAGCAGAAAGTCCGAATACGTGGCAATTTCCAGGTTTCAAATTCCTTTTTGCAGTTTCCTACTATTTTCATACTAGTTTCAAACTAGTTTCAANAGACAGCAGAAAGTCCGAATACGTGGCAATTTCCAGGTTTCAAATTCCTTTTTGCAGTTTCCTACTATTTTCATACTAGTTTCAAACTAGTTTCAAACTCCAGTTTCAAACTCGCTGTTGAGGGGGAACTGCATTTTTCCGGGCGCGAGAATTGGAAATCTGGAACCTTTATAGGTATTGGCTATTTAGATTTCGCGCCCGGAAAAATGCAGTTCCCCCTTAACAGCGAGTTTGAAACTGGAGTTCCAAACTAGTTTGAAACTAGTATGAAAATAGNGGAAACTGCAAAAAGGAGTTTGAAACTTGGAAATTGCCACGTATTCGGCCTTTCTGCTGTCTGGAGCTTGACGTGCCTGCACAGCTTGCCATCCTTGCGCCGGAAATACTCGAATTGGAAACGTGGCCGGGGCAAACAAGTAGAGGCCGGAAGGACATTCCTGAGATGCCACTGCACTCGACAACTTAATTGGGTACTGTCCAGAGATGCCACTGCACTCGGCAACTTTGGGTACTTCTCAGCAAACAAATTTCTGGCGTGTGAACATTTGCGGACTTGGCGCCAGGTGTTGCTAGAATCTGCAAGAATGGTTTTATCAGTTCATTGTTTCGGAAGGCAATCACTTGTGCTGTTAGAAGTGTGCCTAACAGTCACT
>BGNK01001482.1:24270-49020 GCA_003297005.1 Symbiodinium sp. clade A Y106 | reverse complement strand
TGTGAACATTTGCGGACTTGGCGCCAGGTGTTGCTAGAATCTGCAAGAATGGTTTTATCAGTTCATTGTTTCGGAAGGCAATCACTTGTGCTGTTAGAAGTGTGCCTAACAGTCACTTCAGCTTCCAATGCCATCCCAGTATTGGGGAGTCGTCTTTGAAGCCCCGTTGAGGCGGGCCTCAAATTGGCTTCCAGTACCGTCCCAATATTGGAGAANAGTCGTCTTTGAAGCCCCGTTGAGGCGGGCCTCAAATTGGCTTCCAGTACCGTCCCAATATTGGAGAAGCGTGATTTCTGAAGGCCAAGGTTGAAGAGTTGCATGGCGCAGGACGGAGGGTTGTGTGGGCATGATCAAGCTCCAGACAGCAGAAAGGCCGAATACGTGGCAATTTCCAAGTTTCAAACTCCTTTTTGCAGTTTCCTCCTTTTTTTTACTAGTTTCAAACTAGTTTCAAACTCCAGTTTTAAACTCGCTGTTAAGGGGGAACTGCATTTTTCCGGGCGCGAAATTGAAAAAACCAATGCCTATAGAGGTTCCAGATTTCCAATTCTCGCGCCCGGAAAAATGCAGTTCCCCCTTAACAGCGAGTTTGAAACTGGAGTTTGAAACTAGTTTGAAACTAGTATGAAAATAGTAGGAACTGCAAAAAGGAGTTTGAAACCTGGAAATTGCCACGTATTCGGCCTTTCTGCTGTCTGGAGCTTGACGTGCCTGCACATCCTGCCATCCTTGCGCCGGAAATACTCGAATTGGAAACGTGGCCGGGGCAAACAAGTAGAGGCCGGAAGGACATTCCTGAGATGCCACTGCACTCGACAACTTAATTGGGACTGTCCAGAGATGCCACTGCACTCGGCATCTTTGGGTACCGTAGTAGTAGTAGTAGTAGTAGTAGTAGTAGTAGTAGTAGTAGTAGTAGTAGTAGTACTAGCAGTAGTAGCAGTAGTAGAAGTAGTAGTCGTCGTAGTAGTAGTAGTAGTAGCAGTAGCAGTAGCAGTAGCAGTAGCAGTAGCAGTAGCAGTCGCAGTCGCAGTCGCAGTCGCAGTCGCAGTCGCAGTAGCAGTAGCAGTTTCAGTAGTAGTAGTAGCAGTAGTTATCAGTTCGTAGTTAGTAGTAGTCGTTCATCCCATGATATGGAGCAGCTCCCATTGCAGGAAAAGTGTCCAAGGATGTCCACACTCAGACTTTGGAAGAGCTGTGTTTAGCTCGAGTGCCCCCGACCAATCGCTACTGTAGGATTGTATCCCAGATTGGCTTTGCTCTACTGAAGCTCCAAACAAGCCTTCGCTCCCGGCGCACGTCTTTCTCGTCCCAGACAGCACGTTCCAGAGAACTCCATGCCCCTAGTTCAGGAACATACCTAAACCGTAACCTTCCGAAACCCTTAACCAGAAACCCTTAACCCCTAAACCCTAAACCCTTCAACTATGAACTATCGGGCTTCGCAGTATGACTTAAGGGCCTATTTTGATGGTCGTCGGCGCTCTGGCACACCGGATAAGGACGTGCCGAGGCTCCTTTGGCTCTCACCTATACTCTCCAATGTAGTTCCTTTTAAGGCTAAACAAGCAGTTTTCAGCTAAATATCTCTTAAAATGAAGGAAGCAAAGGTGAACCAAAGAAAGAAGCAACTATTGGACTACATCGGAGAGTATATGCAACTGCTGTCAGCAGTTGGGGGGTTTTAGATAAATATGGGTCCCTTCTTGGCGGGGCTCTTATCGAAGCTTCCCCGTGCTTAAGGTTCTTTATAAACTCCCCGAGGAGTTTGGCGAGAGGCTTCCGCGCGAGCGTTCCCCGAGATTCCCAAACAACTCTGTGAAGGCATATACCTAAAATCATGTAAGGTATCTCTTTACTTTACGGTATCTTCTTTCAAAAAACTCCTACCGTAGGACTCCTACCGCGAATGAAACCATGCTTCGAGGTAACATTCCTCAAGTACTGGGTTTGGAGTCACTGGGTTCGCAGCAGCCTCTGAGTTCTCTCCGCGATGGCCTTAGCCTACGTCCTATAAGGGAACAAGCCGGGTTTAGGCTTTCGCTCATGCCGCGCTGTGTAGGGGAAGAGCCCGTTGACATGCGGCATCATGCAAGGCGTTGGTGTTCCACCGTGCACTGCTCGGCTAAAAACAGATAACAGAAGATCCTACATTTGGGCTTGAAGCGGTCTGAATGCAGGGGTTTCGTTGTTGGCACCTCATCTTGAGCAACCCCTGACTGCACCACCCGGTATCCAACACCCATGAACCCTAAACCCTAAACCCCAACCATCTCCTTGCTCACGTTCCACTGTCGAGATCCGCTGAAGTTCAGCCTTCGCCGTGCGTTCCGGCTGCAACTTCGGAATACCGTATCGAAGGGTACAAGTACCTAACAAGCACATTAAATATATACTCCCCAAAATACTACTCTCAATTGCTAGTATCACACACGTCAGTACCTAGTTACTAGGTACTTTTGACCCTTCGCCGTTTTTGTGCATCCAGGGCTGAGGTTTCCAGAGCTCCTCAAATTAAAACCGCTGAGCACCAAATTCGTCACTCTTCGTGCATCCCATGCTCCATGTAGGTTTGTTTGTTTGCTTGTTTGTTTGGGTTGACAGTGATTAAACCTTACACTTGCAAGACACCAGGCATATCCTTCATCTCTGTGTCATATCCCCATGCATGCCACATTAAGGTTAAGTACCAATTGGGTATAGGGGCTTAGGATAGTCGCGGCGTAGGTTATCCGATGAGTTTATGATCTTCAGTTATTTGCACCCGCAGGTTTCCAGTAAGCACAGGCATATTCTGAAGCACAACGATCAGACCCTGGGTGCATATTTGGAAGTGTCGGATGGTCTGCGATCTGGGAAACGCCCAGTTGCGACTGTATCTGAAAGCTGCCGCCGACTTGGACGTTCGAGGGCCCATGGCTTGAAGTTGTTTAGGGTTTAGGGTTTAGGGTCAGAGTACACAGTAAAAGCCGAAAAGTTGGAAACCCCAGAGCCTCCATCCTTGAGAGTAATGTATAGGGAATCCCAGCACTATTTGGCCTTAATCCGGTTTCCAACTTTATGGGGTTTACTGTAGGCGCAAAGGAATGGTAGACATGGGAATACTCATAGTGAGAACAATGACAATACAGACAGCAGTTTTAACGATATTGAAGAGGCTGGAGAAGGCTCGTCATGAAAGTAGTTGAGCCCTATCCGGTATGAACGGGCTCCTTGTCGAAAACTGGAAATCCAAACATGAGCACAAGCTTTCAAACTCCAGATGTTGTTTTCAGAGCCCACGGGCCTGTTGAGTCTTTCAGTCGCTCGATAATGGAGTATTAGTATACCCCACGCCCTAGTAAGTATGAAGTAGCGGGCTCCGGAAAACCCTAAATGTGGCAGTACTGCCTATGACTAAGCCCCAGGTACTCCTTATGACTAAGCCCCAGATACTACCCCAAACTCTAAGAGTCCTGAACCCGAAACCCCCAACCCTGTGCTAGAACCCTAAACCGAAGTTCCCCGAAGCGGCGCCGAACTTGGACCCCGAGCACCGTCTGTTTCGAAGGCATCCTCGGAAGATGGCTCTGGCGGTTTCAATCCGTCGTGCCAGAGAGTAGGAGCCCAGTTCCCAATTCCCAACGCCCAAGTTCCGACAGGACTGGCGGCAGGAAAAGCGAGTTGCTGATAATGGATAGGGCCCAAAACTTTATGATTTTAGGGTTTGGGGTAGAGGGCTTCAAGCACAGCGCTGAGGTAGGTTTATGTTCTTACCTTCATTTTTTCATGTGTGGTGTTTTCGGGCTTGCTTATAAGGAAGGTTGAAACAAGCCTAGATCCTATGTTTGTTAAACGCAGCACCCGGACTGAACTCTTACGAACCCACCCGCACCTTCAACTCCACATCCTAAACACGGGCTCCAATACCCTTCAATTCTTTCGAACTCAAAGAATATGTCCTTTGTGTAATCAACGGATTTCAAGGTTTCTGGGCCTTTCCCATACCTTACCAACCCCAGCATCCGGACCTCATGCACTCTAAGCCCTTGCGAAGCATTTCAGACACCACGATTTTTGTCATGAGCTTTACCCTAAACCCTAAACCCCTAAACCCTAAACCCCTAAACCCTAAACCCTAAACTCCCATAGCCCCGAAACCTGAAGCCCAAAAAAGACCTAACCCCCGAGCCCGGAGCCCTTCGAACTCTGAGACCGAAGTCCTGAGCCCCCGAAACTCGAAACCCGGCAGAGTGGGGGGTTCAAGGCTTTTGGGACTCGAGGGCTTTCTGGGTTCTTGTTAAGGAACATATAATTTAAGATACCATATAGATCCCTATACTTTGTCATAGTTGGGTAACATTTTACATCTTTTTTGGGTTTAGGGGTTTAGGGTTTAGGGTTTGGGTACTTAAACCCAATAAGGAAGAAAAATCTACACTTTCATTCCTATCCCAACCATGAACTAGGACCCTAGGCCCGATACGCTCATCACCCCTCTGCCCCCAAATCCTGAACCCGCCTTGTCCTTTTTGATGGTTCCCCCAAAAGAATTTGCAGACCGGTTAGTGGACCTTCTTTAAATACTTCCTACTAAGGGATATAGGTATAGGGCCTTGTCTATTTTTTCTAAAAGGACAAGGGTGGCCTGAACCCTTGAGGAGCCGTCAACCCCAAGCCCTTTCTTTCAGCTTCGGCAAAGGTATCGCGTGGAGAAGCTGCTGCTTCAGGCCACGTCGGGTCCTGCAGGAGAGGCTTAAGATTTATAGGGTGGAGGGCTGATAGGGTGGATAGGGCTTAATCATAGCTTCGCGTTCTTCTGGTTGACTCTTAGGACTTTAACTTTTTGGGTTTCTATATGAACTATAATAAGTATTCTAAAAGTTTAACTTTTAGGAGGGGTTCAGAAGTCGGCCAAGATAGGGTTTAGGGTTTATGGGTTTCAGGGTCTAGGGCTTAGGGCCCGGGGTCTTCTCTTGACTTACCAAGAGAGTACATGTATGCGGCTGTTCCGAGATTAGGTCCCTAAACACCATCCCCATGACGGTTTCGTGAACGTCATCACATAGTAGTACACATGGAGCCTCTTGGTTAGCCTCTCTGAGAAAGTCTGTATTTGGTCGCCCGATCTAGACATAAGTTTGAACTTCTGGGCCCATTTGCCGATGATGGTAGCATAAGGGCCCGACTACTGGAATCGGGCTTTGAGCCCCTAAACCCTAAACCCTAAAACCCTAAACCCCTACACCCTTAACCCTCAACCCTAAACCCCTAACCCTCAACCCTAAACCCTAAACCTCAAACCCTAAACCCCTAAACCCTAAAGCCTATGTTAGAGGAACAAGGAGCCCTGGGGTGTAGTACTGGTAATTTTTCAGGTAGTATCCTATCGGGTTCCTTATTCAGATGTAACATTAAGTCTGACTATTGAGGAGCTTCTATATTCGGGTTTAGGCTCCTGTTTTGGCGTTAGGATTTCGAGTTCAGGTCGTAAGGATCAGCCGGGAAGGCTCGTAGGGCTTTTATGATTAGGGTTTAGGGCTAAGGGGTTTAGGGTTTAGGGTTTAAAGGTTTGGAGTTTAGGGTTTAAGGTTTTGGGTTTTGGGTGAGGTCGCCGATATGGTTTCAAGCGAAAAGACAGCGGATGCGTGGCTTGCGTACTAAGGTAATGGAAGAGCTTTAAGCTGCGCGGGGTCGGACTTGGTTTATATCCCAAAGATAGGCCCTGAATCCAACACCCGAACTTAGTGGGGCTTGGTTCAATCGTTGGCTTCGGGTAAAGTAGTGGTCTAATCTCATTCCGAGAAACCCAGGCTAGACGCAGAGGCATAGCCCCTAAACCCGAAACCCTACTCGCGGCACTCTGCCACCAAAGCGTAACACTCCGAAACTCTCGGATAGAAAGGCGCTGTCACATCCAAGGCTGACTATTGTAAGCCGTCGGTGAATAAACCCCACCTCCCTGAATGGGGATAAACAGAAGGCTTCTAACATTACGGCCTCGAAGCGAGGGGAAGACGGGTTGAGGGTTTTCCGAACGGGGGCATGGTGTCTTGGCGTTTTGAGGGTTTGGAAGGGCTCGAAGGGTGTGATGAAGTCAGGTGGAGGTTATCCCAAATCCCCAACCGCTACACCCGAACTTGTTCAAGGGATCGCCTTCTTGCCACCTTGTGAGATCCCTGAGGGTGTGGAGTTGGGATTACGGCTTTTTGGGTTGAGGGTGAGAGAGTTTACAGATAAGCCTTCATGGTCGGGGCTATATCCAGCACAATCTGACAAAATGGTAGACCCGAGCAATTTATGACTGTTTGACTCCAACATTCTGGCACAGGCTCCGTAAAAAGGATTTAAGGGCCGGTCATGCCTGAGATATTCTTCTTTTGGCAAGTTTGGGTACCCCAGCAGCTAAACCCTAGGCCCTGACTCCCCGTTTTTGCCTCAGGAGGACACCGTGGCCAAAGCAATGGGTGGAGGGATATCTGCGTATTGTTGGATGCTCCGGAGTCTGCGATGAGCACTGCCTTTAGTGCTCTTTCGACTCAAGCTTACCGGAGGGGGGCTTGGAGGAAAGCAGCCCCGGTTCCACAGGCAACTGTGGGGTGACCTTCATCCTACCATCACACTCACACCGTCCTGCCCGGGAGGGCCCGCCGGCGATTGGAGTCGCCGGGAGCGAGACGAGCACTTCTTCTGCTCCACGGAGCTGCTGGCCAAGCAGAGATACGGTGATATGATGCAGCCCGGGCTGTTACAACAAGGTGCGCCTCGCGACCCGAAGGCGCGCCCATCCTTTTCTTAGGCGAGTACAGCTGCAGCTTGGCGTACTGCTCTAAGCGGCTCTCCTGGTATGTTGGGCTACCCTGAACCTTAAGCCCCTAAACCCCTTCAGCACTTCTACCCTGAAGATTCAACTCGCAAGCCGCAATCCCCATGCGAGGCTCTGTTGGGCGTGGAGGATTTGGATGCAAAGGCCAGAGGTTATGGTTTAGGGTTTAGGGTTCAGGGGCGAAATTTGGGGCACGGAGAAATCAGATGCGCTTCTGAAAGAGCCTTGAAAAGAGTCCTACAGAAGTTTCGAGGGGTTGGGGTCGACACGGGTCACAGGGGTTACAGGAGAAGTAGGACGGACTGCTCTCCCGAGGTGGATTAACAGGGGTTCAGGGCTTGAAAGGTTCAGGGTTGGGAGAAGTTGGGAGCGTAGATCTTGAGACTCTCGCTGTCACCAAGCAGGAAAGTGGGATTTCTTACTCCCTGTGCCCCTCTTCACCTTGCACCCGAAGCCCAAAACTCCAGGGATTAAACTCAGCACCTTCAAAGCCAACCCAAAGCCCAGAAGCCCACCCCCACCATCTGCTCATCGGTGAAGGCACTGGAAGAAGCCAACGAAGCAGCGTCCCAAAAGGTGTTTAGGGTTTATAGGGATTTAGGGCTTAGCTTAGGGTTCAGGGTTTAGGGGTCACCGCTGAGCAACGGCTCCATGTCTTTGGGGAGTCGGGCTTCTTCATGTTTGGGGGTGAGGTTTTTGGGGGGCTTCTTGCATTCGGGGTTCGAATCATGACGGCTGCCTGAAAGATTTTGGGGTTTAGGCTTTTTCTTCGGGATCACCCGGCCTTCACGCGCAGTGGTAGCTGAGTTCAGGGACTCTGACTCTGACAAAGAGTGGGTTGCACGAGGGTCGTGGCAAAAGCCATACACGTCGAGAGCAGAGACTTCTCAGCGAGTCACCGGGCGATTTCGGGAAATCCGCAATCCTAAACGATGAAGCCCTAACTCAAAACCCCCTACACTTTTCAGCCTTCGATCAACACGAAAGTCCAACTTTTTCCTCGTCTTCGTCATGCCATGAGGCCCTAAACATATAAACCCTAAACCCTAAAACCTAAACCCTAAAACCTAAACCCTAAACCCTAAAACCTAAACCCTAAACCCTAAACCCCAAAGCCAAAACCCCCTTGGTTTAATGCCTCTGAGGCCGGTCTTGCATCCATCTTCTGGAATGCCGACATCCGGGAGCCTCTTCCCGCAGGGTTTTTTTTGGAGCCTTCGTGGTACCCGAAACCCTAAAACCCCAAAACCCTAAACCTTAAACCCTAAATCCTAAACCTTAAACCCTAGGCCCCAGACCCCAAACCGGGGGTTTAGGGGTTGGGCTTTAAAGAATTAAGGATTCAGGGTTGTGCGGGTTCAGGCTGCGACATTTTGCGAGGTGGGTTCTCTGGGCTTCCGAGTTTTCTGTAAGGAGGGCTTCATGGTTTCATGGTTTAGCGGTTTGGGCTTAGGGGTACAGGGTTGGTTGTCTTCCGGAGGCGTAGAAGCGTAAGAGTTAAGTGCCCAGGGTTCTGGATGTCTTTGTCTTCCCTAAACAGCTAAATACCTGTTTTACATGCCCTGGGATTGGTGTGCTGGATTCGCGTCGTGGAACTGACTCTTCACAGCTTAGTTCTACGTAGGTTGCAGAGCTTCAAGCTCTTGATGCACCGCCCCCAAGCCTCACGAGCCGTGGCCATGGCCGACTTCTGACCAAGGCACCAAGCCCTTGTCCCTGCCCTGCCCTGCCCTGCCCTGCCCTCCCTGCCCTGCCCTGCCCTGCCGTCCCCTGCCCTTCTGCCCTTCTCTGCCCTGCCCTGCCCCACTCCTTGCCCTGCTTGCTGGTGAGAAACAAAGAGAAGCTTGGAATGAGTTTCGGTGCTAAACCCTAACAGGAATAGGTTTGGGTGGTCTGGCCGCCTTAGACGGCGTGGGGTGGGAGAATTAAAATGAAAGAGCCATCCACAATCAGGCTCCAACGGCCAATCGTCAAAAAACGACGCACTTGAAATTACACTGTCGCAAGATACTTCCGCTTATGCGCCACTCTACGGCAAACCCTAAACCCTAAAACCCAAAACCCTAAACCCTAAGCCCTAAGCCCTAAACCCTAAAACCCTAAAGCCCTAAACCCTAAAACCCTAAAACCCTAAACCCTAAACCCTAAACCCTAAACCCTAAAACCCTAAAACCCTAAAACCCTAAAACCCTAAACCCTAAAACCCTAAACCCTAAACCCTAAACCCTAAACCCTAAACCCTAAAACCCTAAAGCCCTAAACCCTAAAACCCTAAAACCCTAAACCCTAAACCCTAATCCCTAAACCCTAAAACCCTAAGCCCTAAACCCTAAAACCCTAAAACCCTAAACCCTAAACCCTCCCTCATCCTTCAAGTTTCTTCTGCCCTAAACCCAACGCCCTGAACCTTGAAGCCTAGCATTTTGAAGACCTGAAAGCCCTGAGGCCAAGAGCCTTAGAACCAATCCGTAACCTCTACCCGTGGAGGTCTTCATAATTAGTTGTAGTATTCCCTTGAACTTCCTATATAGCTGGACTATACGAGACTATGCACCAAACAATATTCCAAGCATTACAGCCCCTATATTAGGCCCGCTAACAACCATAAGCCAGTCATAAAACCTATGTGCGAAAATCCTACAAATGCTTCAAGCCCCGGTAGTAGGCCCTGTAAGCCCTTATCAACTCTTGTACACACACACACACAGATATATATATATATATATACACACACATACACATACATCCCCATAAGACACACCAGAAAGGCTTTAAGCTCCGGAGGAGCTGTCACTGACCGACGAAGGCGTGACGGTGAAGATCACGTCGTCGGAGCCTTAGGTTTAGGGACTAGAGGTGTGGTGTTGAGGGTTTAGGGTTTAGGACTTTTCTTCTGCATCCAGCAAACTCTTGGAGCTAGTTTCCGCCGGCTTTTCGTTGAAGCTGCTTTTTGTTTGATCAAGGATTCTGGCTTTAGGGGAGGTTCGGGTGTAGGGTTGAGGAGATGGTGGGTCATGGTGCAGGGCAGGGTCGATGTGTCAACAGTGCGTGTTCGTGGGTAGAGAGTTTCAGGAGCTCTTCCGCGGCTAGGATGTCGGGAGGATGCTTAAGCTGAATCCACTTATAAATCAATTTCATGTTCTTGAAGGCTCCGGCCTCATAGTGACCCTTCACATCTTGCGGGAAGTTTAAAAGTCTGCTTAGGAAATGCATCTATATAACATGCCGGACTATTGAAGCCTGTTGGTTCTGCTGATTGAAAGCCAGTGAGGCCCATTGGTTCTCGGGGGGTTTCCGGCCACGCATGCCTGCGTCAGCGGTACATGTGAAGATTGTATCCATGCAGCGAGGAATCAACAGCTTGCTGCAGTGTACCTTTCGCATAATATGCCGCAAGACCTATTCTGATCGAGGTGCCCTCCCAGTCCAGTCAGTGTAAGGCTTACTAGAAAGTCAGTTTTACCATAGGAGTCACGACCAAGGTTACGATGTTCTGTAAGAAAGAATTACAGTATACCGTGATGGGACTCCCGTGATGGGGCTAGGAAACCCTGAACAATTGAACCCCGGAAAATCCCATGTAGAATGTAGAGCTCCTGTACATCGGTTACATAATTATTGACCCTTTGCAGTCTCCATTTAGAACACGAGCAGAAGACCAGGGCCCCAACACCTGAACTCTGCATTGAGCGATTTATCAAATTGTTTTATCATGATTTTACTGTAGAATGTTCTTTGTATCAGTATTCGGACTGCGTGCAAAGGGCTTTCCAATATTCCTTTACAGCTGTCTTTCGTAGGATTCTCTCACCAGGGTTTATAAAGTTTATAGGGTTGTATAGGTTTTACATAGTATAGGGCATCGTCCGGGTTTTGTATTCAGGCCCGCCGGTGCCAAGTTGATTGCCGCGCAGTTCGCAGCACTCTGCCTGCGTCTGAGCTACTGTGGAGTTCGAGCGATTCCCCTGTGAATCCACCCTGAACCCTGCGCCCTAAACCCTGTATGCCCTAAACCCTAGGCCCTAACCCCCAAGCCCGAGGCTGTGGGTTGGGAGGCGAGTTGAGGAGTTTAGGATTGCAGCTCTGAAACTTCAGGTTTCGGGCTGCGTGCAGGTTTAAACCGGGGACTTCGGGACCCTGAGCCCTAAACCTCGACCCCTGAACCCCTAAACCTCAAACCCCGACCCTGTTCCTGACCCTGACCCCGAAACCTTGAACCCTAAACCGGAAACCCGAAACCGGAAAACTCTAAGCCCTAAACCCTGGACCCCAAACACCGAAGGCAGCAGCGACTCCCGGCGGCTTTTCCCGGAGGCATCGGCGTCCTCGCCGTCTGGCGCCCCAGTGAAAAAGAGGTCGGTGTTCAGGGTTTAGGGTATTAGGGTTTAGGGTTCAAGGTTTGGGGTTTAGGGTTTACGGTTTAGGGTTTAGGGTTCAAGGTTTAGGGCAGCTCCGGATCGAGCAGTTTCCACCCACCCAGAGAATCCCACAACAGTAATATAGAAAGCTTCATTAGTTCATGAAGTGTAGTTCTACACTTTCACTCCAGACGAAAGTTTTTGCTTCTTTACACAACACCGGAAGAATTCGAGACGTATTCGCTTCATAGCTAGATCGCCAAACAACTTCTGGTCAGCGAGTGCCATGACTTTTCATAGTCGAAAACTATTTCAAAACAGCTGAAACTCTCGAACACGACATCGCTTCATGATAGTAGGGACAGCGATCAGCTGTGAGCTTCTTGCACAAGGCTCAAAGCCTAGGCACCATTTGATGACCCTCACGACGTAATCGCATCGCACAAGAGAAATTCTCGGCCTTGTGTGGAGACCTGTAGAACCTCACCCCGGACAACGTCCAAAAAGTGGCTCCGGACACCCTCCAAAAAGTGGCGCCGGACACGGTCCCGGCCTCTTGTGTGTGGCTTATAAAAGCATCGAAAAGCTGGCGCCGGACACGGTCCCAAAAGTGGCGCCGGACACGGTCCTAGGGGCCCATACCTTGTCCGGCGTCGGCGCCGGACGCACTCCAAAAGTGGCGCCGGACACTGTCGCTACCGAAACGCAATTTTTTCGTCCTCGACAAGTTGAACCTCGGCAAGGGCTCGCAACAAAGCCGTGACACGGGTTCATACAGACAGGTGAAGATGCAGGAGGTCGCGACCACGGTCAGTCGACGAGGTCCTCGAAGCCACGCAAGCCTTCCACCGTTGGCTATGTCAAGAGCATGAGCGCTTTCAGATCGCTGCTGTTCGTTCTCGCCGGCAACGGCACGTATTACGCAGCGCACGCAGCGGATGTGGTCGCTCGCGCTGCCATCGCCCACAAGCCCCTCTCCTCGGACAACATGGTGAAAACTATCCGGCCACAAGAACATGTTTATGAAGGCACTCCTGGCCAGATTGTGCTGGTCGCAACATCTCTTTTCAAGCCAAGTCACTAGAGCCATGCTTGCCAGCGTGTACTAGCGGCCTGTCAGCAGCCATTTACTTTCTAACTCAAGTCTTCAGTTCTAACGCACACAGCCATGCCGTTCCCGCAATGCTCCGCCGGCAACAACTACCTCGAGATCTCCAGCGAAGAAGAGCTGGCACCTGATTCAACGACCAATCGAGACGACCCCAAAGCAGAAGCTGCTGGCATCACACACGACCAGCCCATCGACAACTCCGACGAAGACATCGACGCCAGGCTGAACATCTCCGAGGATTCAGAATACCGCCTGCGAGGCGGGCTGCAGCACTTGTGGGGAGCTCATCGCGGCCATGGAGACTGCATGGGATCGAATCAGTTGAAATGCTACTTCGGCTCCAAGCATCATCCGGCCAAAGCCGGTCCCAACGGACGCTGCGACTTCTGCTCCAGTGACAGCCTTGCGGCCTTGACTAGTGATCCACGAGGTCAGGCCCGCATCACCTACCTCTTGAAGCACGTAGAGGGCAAGAGCTTGCAGCACGCGTATGTTCGCATCAAGCTTGTTCTCGGCGAAGCGGCCATGCACACCTTCGAGTGGCGCGAACGAGCCCTTTACCGATCTTCGCAGCGCCGGCAAGCCACGGGGACACCGGTGCCATACATCAAGGTCAAGAGATGCCTCTTCCAATTCGACCATCGCTAAGGTGTGCCCACAGCAACTGAATCCTTGACTGAAGATTCGGCATCAACAAGAGCTGACAGATCAGTACCTTGATACCTTTATGAAGCTCGAGTCATTTTCCTTCCTTTCAATGTTCAGCAGCATTGCAAACAGCGGCTTCGTCAGAGCGAGGGCACAGAGTAGGGATAGCGGCCCGCAGACACACATTGTCGTTGACAGTCTGGAAATGCTCTACTGCCTGCTCGTTTAGTCGCATGCATGTCAGAGTCGGTTGCACTGCTGCTTCGCGTTCCTTTGTTAGCCGTCTCAAGCCTTTCAAGAAAGAAGCCTGTCCCTCGTCACGCAACATGGCAGCCGTAGGCGGCGGCTTGGTGAATCTTGGGAGCTCGTGCTTCAGAAATGCCGTCGTCCATGCTCTTCTCGCCGTGCCAGCAGTAACAGCTGCGCTGGCCAGCGGCACAAGCGACACAGAGAGAGCTCTGACACAGCAAAAGAGTGATCTCTCCATGGCCCAGGCTCCCATCGTGCCTAAGGAAATTACAAATGCTTTCTATCGAGATCAACAAGAAGACGTCGCAGAGTATCTGCTTCGATTGCTGGATGGCTGCCCGGTTTGTTGGTCGCGACTTGGTGGCAAGCAAGTGCCGGTGCTGCAGTGTGTGCGCTGCAGTTACAGACGCTGTCTCACCCAAGAGAGCTCCCTGTCCATCCAGCCATCCAGCTGCCACTTGTGGAGATGACCTCGGTGCAGCCGGCATTGAATTGAACGCATATCTCCAGAGCACCGCCATTCACGAGGATATCGAAGATTGGTGTTGCTTGAACGCTCTTTGTCTCGACACATGACGAGCTGAAGATCCTCCACGGCTCGGCATCATAATTGATGTGTGGCCGGACACTTTGCTTCTGTCTCTGAAGAGATGGGACTCGATACACGGACTTCTCCGGCAAGCAATCCTCTGCGACAACGTTCTACTGGGAACGTCTACGAGCTCCAAGCCGTCATCACGCGCATCGGCGACCCCCCTAAAACTCCAAAACCCCAAGCCGTAAAACCCTAAACCCCAAAACCCCAAGCCGTAAAACCCTAAACCCTAAACCCCAAAACCCCAAAACCCCAAAACCCTAAAACCCAAAACCCCGAAACCGCAAGCCGTAAAACCCTAAACCCTAAACCTTAAAACCCTAAACCCTAAACCCCAAAACCCCAAAAACCCACAACCCTAAAACCCTAAACCCCTAAACCCTAAAACCCCCTAAAACCCCAAAACCCCAAGCCCTAAAACCCTAAAACCCCAAAACCCCCTAAAACACCCTAAAACCCCAAAACCCCAAAACCCCAAGCCCTAAAACCCTAAAACCCTAAACCCTTAAAACCCTAAACCCCAAAACCCCAAAACCCCAAAACCCTAAACCCTAAACCCTACAACGAGGGTTCAGGGAGCCCGGAGAGGTCAGAAGCCTCGAGGGTCGCCCTGAGCGTCGACTTCGAGATGCCGAAGGGCGAGGCTGGTCTTCCAGAGCGGGGTTCCTTTAAAGGGATCTCTAGGGGTTCCTTAAAGAGATACCCTAAGGGTTCCTTTAAGGGTTCCTTTAATGGGGTTCCTCTAAGGGTGTGTGGGATGCCTTCCAGGGGGTTTAGGGTTGTGTCAAGGGTTCCTTTAAAGCTTCCTTTAAGGGGGTTTAGGGTTCCTTTGTTCCTCTAAGGGTTCCTGCAAGGGTTCTTTTAAGGGAAACTGGTGTGGGGTTCTATAATACTGTAGGGTTCCTTTTAAGGGGTACTTTGGGTTCCGAATATAGGGTTCCCTTTAAGGGGTACTATAGGGTGCTATAATATAGGGTTCCCTTCAAGGGGTAGTATGGGTTCCACAAAAGGGTTCCCGCTCAGGGCTCTATAGGACTGTAGTTATTGCAGCCTTACTCTTCGAATTGGGTATCTGAGGTTCCCGTAAAGGGGTCCTATAGTATGACAGGGCCGAACCTTTTGGCTGATTTTTGGGGCTTGCAAAGTCATATAGGTTATCTGTTCATCATATGCTTACTGCTGGAAAGGAAGGGCTTAGTTTAACGGTTCTGTTAAAGGTTCCTTCAAACATCTGCCTAAGGGGTTTCTATTGTAGGGTGCCTGGTGCTTTTATGTCATTGTAGGGGGTCATGGAGTGTTTTGTATAGTGGGTTTCTGTTGCTACAAGGGTTCTGCGGCTTATACGTTGCTTCGCTGTGTTGTATTGGTCTGGTTTTCTTGTTTAAAGGTTTGGGTGTGTAGGTGTTTTCATGTTTAAGGGGTTGGAGTCTGTGTTGTTTGTCTTTGGAGGGTTCATAGACAGGGCCTCTGGTGTTGTAGCGGTTTTGCAGGGGGAGTATAGACCCGCTGCCTTTACGCCAAGAGTTTCTAGTGCTGCAAGGATTCTATAGGGGAAAAAGAGTTTGTTTTGATAGGGTTTTAGCGGGCTCTATAAGCTTTGACAAGGGTGTTTTATAGTTTACTAAGGGTATTGTTTTTTTTTTTTGTTTCTGGTGTGTGGGCTTTTGGGGGTTTAGGCGGGTCTGGTCTGGGATTTTGGGTGCAAGGCAGTCGGAGTCTCGGGTTTCGCGGGGTGCTAGGAGAGATGTGGGTATTCTCAGATCCCAACTCAGCGGACTTAAAAGGCCCCGTTTGACTTTCGATGAATATTCTAACGAGAATTTCAGATTGGGCTTAGGATGTAGTGTGCAGGATGCCAAAAGCTTATAGGCTCTCGGGCTTTAGGGTTCTGCGTTCATTGAAATGGGAGTTTCCGAAAATTAGGGGTTCCTTATTTTGGGGTCCTTATAATAAGGATCCTGCTACTTAGGGTATTATATTAGGGTCCCCTATTTTCGGAAACTCCCAAATCGAGTTTAGTGTCTAGGGCTCATGTTGAGCCCAGCGACCGGTAACGTAGTTCCTGATCCTCCCAGACTTCGCCATTCGCCTGAATCCTCGAGATCGCTTCATGAAGCAATCAAGACTGTCTGGTGCTTTGTAGGGATTGCGGAAATGGATCCCTATAGTAGCCCCTATATAATCCCCAATAATAGTCTCCTAATCCATTCCCCCATTCCCTGCTAAGAACCAGACAGAAGAGTCAACGGGGCCGCCGGGGCTGTCTGCGTCCAGTTGCTTCCTGGAAATTGGTGGCGACAGCCGCACCTGAGAGGCAGTGCGTCACCGTTGCAGCCTGCTCGCCAGCAGCTCAGCACATAATGGCGAAGGATCAATTCCTGAAGTGCGGGCCCTCCAGGAAGTAGCTGCGAAGCGACGTGGTCGAGACAATCGTATTCAGATGCAGTCAAAACAAATAAGCACCACTCATCTCGTCCCGCAAATGCTCCAGAGGAGGAGATTGACTCGTGGGGCAAAGGCGGCCCGACGGTGAGGTAGGAGCCGGGCCAGGCCCGCACAGGCGAGGTCCAGAAGCAGAGATGGAAGGACGGGCCGGGCTGCCGGGCTGCAGAGGTGCTTCGAAGAAAGCCGAAGCACAGCGTGTTTACATATCCTGACCTTAAGCCGATCAAAATCGTTTCCGCCTGTGCCACCTCTCCGCTACAGGAAAGGCATGCATCATTTCCGTGCCATGCACGCAGTGCAGTCTCATGTGCACTCGCTCCTAGCCGACACTGCCTTGAGCAGGCATCCGCCGAAGAAAGAACGGGGGTCCGACGAGTTATCAAAATCTGTATAATATGGGAATGGAAGTTTCCGAAAATAGGGCACCCTAACAAAATACCCTCAACAATGGGATCCAAATTATAAGGACCCCAAAATATGTTGCCACAGTTTGCGGAAACTCCCATGTGCACATGCTTCCGTCCCGCTTTGAGCTCCAGTGACTCCTTGTTTGCGAACGCCCTTACACCAATTCACCCTAAACCCTGAACCTTAACCCTTAACCGCAAACCCTGCACCCTAAACCCCAACCCCTACACCCTAAACCCTAAGCCCTAAAGCCAAAAAAGCCCCTTACCCCAAAACCCTGAGCCCCGAAACCTTGACCCCAAACCCCAAAGCGAAAGCTTCCCTGCAACCCAGACCCCCGGGAGAATCCAAAAAGTAGATCCCTTAATGGGGGTTCCTATAAAGTACCCTTAGTAATATAGGGCCCCAAATTAGGGGATCTACTTTCTAGATCCTCCCGGGGGTCTGGGAAGGTGCCCAGGCTTTCGGGAGATCGAGAGCTGATCCTTGCCAATCCCCAGGCTCTGCGCTTCGAATCGGGGGTTCTCCCGTTGATGCGCTTGGATGATATAGGGTCTACAATAGGGTTTATAGGCTTTTAGGGTTTAAGGCTCTATCAAGGCTACATACTGCAAGGGTTCTATAGCAACGTGTTTACCTGCAACGCCTCTAAGCCTTTCTTGTCTGGGCTTTTGGCTAAGGGTTCAGGGCGTTTTGGGGCTGTGAGGTCTTGGGCTCTTTCGAATCGAGGCAACAAAGCTGTGAACTTGTTGGGTTCCTGCGTTTTGCCTATAGAAGGGTGACTACAGTTTCTAGACCTCTCAAAGAGTCCCATGGCTCGGGTTCGGTGATGTCGGGCTTTAACGGGCATCTACGTGTGTTTATAGACTTCACAATGTCCTCATATAGCCGTTCCTTATCCAACATCTGCAGGACACGTAAAAGACTGTTCCTGCATTGCAGGAAGCTGGACTCAGTATTGTAGTAACTTAGTGTAGTAGCCCTTGTAGTAACCTCCTTAGAGAAGCTGTGGCTACCTTGAGAATTTAGATTTGAACCCTAGACTCTGAACCTTAAGCCCTATAGATCCCTTAAAGGAGCCCTTAAAGGAACCCCTAAACTCTGAACCCTAAGCCCTAAGCCCCTTCTTGGAGGTGGCAGCTAGCCGGGCTGGGTCCGGCGTGCAGTGGTTGGCTGTCTCGCAGCGTCGGGCGGCCCATTTGGCGGAGATGGCGGGGAGAGAGTTTAGGGTTTAGGGTTTAGGGTTTAGGGGTTTAGGGTTTAGGGGTTTAAGGTTTAGGGGGCCTTACGGCTTTAGGTGTGTTTATTCTGGCGAGTTGGGGGTTTTGGGAGACTAGGTGTTTTGAAGCGGGTCCGGCTTTTGTTTCACTTACGTGTGCCTGCAGTTTAGGGACGAGGGGTTGCCGAAAATGCATGACTTCCTGTCCTACATTACTTTATCCTCCTTCTTTCTAAGACGGCCCAGGCTATACATCCATCTCCCTCTCCATCTCTATCTCGACCTTGATCCCTGTCTCTACCTCTATCTCTATCTGTGTCTCTGTCTCTACCTCCATCTCTACCTGTGTCTATGTCTATGTCTATAGATCCATATCTACCTATATTGTGTCACATGGTATACACTGTACACCAACTTCCTGCCTGCCCAATTCTAAGTACCGCGGCACCCATTTCGAAAATGCCTTCCGTCCTACATAGCCCCTGACAAGAGCGCCACGGTTTGTGAGAGCCCCGCAGTTTTAGGTTCCATGTGGGTTTCCAGGAGATTGGCTTTGACAGGGTGGCAACCAGAGACTCCGAATTTCCCCTTCATTAAGAAGACTTCTTACTTAGAGCTGGGGGAGATTATAACCCTAAATGCACTGGCACCTGGCTCTGTGGGCAGGACTTCAGGGTGTGAGGATTCTGCGTCGGCTGAGCTTCGGGCATAGAGCATAACGTAGTTATTGGAGACGGGGCTTTAAGGTGTTGGGTGTACAGAGGGGACTCGTCAGCCTCAAGCGTTAATGTAGACCACTGATAAAGACACCCCCCCTCAATCAAGGGCTTGAACACCTGGATACTCATTAATCTCCTGGTTGAAGTCACGGGGGAAAATATATCAGCTGAGTTTGTATTTTCCAAGACACCTTGAGCATTCTGCAAAAGATGATGAACCGGTTTGATTCGCAAGCCGTCGACGTAAGTGTTTACTCGAAGCGCAACAACTCGCCTGAAGTGTGCTCCCCACGCCGCAATTGTATTTCCGAGTTGCTGAAAGGATCAAGTGTGTGCTTCTAACACAGCGCAAACGGTATTCTCTGAGTATCATGCCACGGTTTGTATACACTGATCTCTGGCTTGCTCTCGCTGACTGACTCTTTCTCGCTCTCCCTCTCTCTTTCTCTGTCTCTCGCTTTCTCCCTCGCTGTCTATGGTTTGGGTTTATAGTCTATGTTTTTAGTGCTAAAGCACGTGCCGATGGTCAAGAACAGAGGCTCAGTGTTTCAGGCTTAAACTGATTGTTTATGATGCATCAGCAAGAACTTCCTGGATCCCCGCGCCAGAGATTCGTTGAATTCTGAACCCGTCCGCCATATCTAGGAGCTAACCGTAGCCACGCCGTGGCCCCTCGATCTCTACACCTCACCGATCTGTCACGGTAACCTCATGCTTCGACTTTCAGGCAGCATGGACCAGCATGGATATTCAACTAGCCAGATCCAGCAAGCTCTACTTCGCCAATCCCAAGCGACATACCCCACTGCTTCTTCAATGCTCGTTGACAGCTGCCACCTTACCCGATCCCAGAACTATCCCTGAAGCAGCAATGGCATCCTCACCAAGGGAGCTTGCCCGGAGGGCAGCTGCGCGTGGACGCGGTGTTGCCATCAGGCGCCACATTTGTCCTCCATGCGCAGCAGAAGGGCTCTTTTCAAGGTGTAAAGGTCGGGGCTGAGGGAGTTGGCGCGATATCGCTGCGCATGTGTTCGCACGCAAGGGCAACGCTGGCAAGCTCGTGCAAGCTTTCGATTGGCATTGGGTGGAATGCGGCAAGCTGAGGGGGAGTTCCGCACGAGGCGTGTCCAGGCATGCTGCCAGGGTTCTGGAAAGCGCGCCACGTCAAAGGAAAGTTCCACAATGTAATATCATGGAACCATACTTTGCCTTACTACTGTCTATCCTATAGTATTACAACCTTCTGATATCAGAAACTATTCTAAAAGCACGGAAAGCGAACAGATGCGAGACCGCCTCCGGGCTCTTGACTCTTGTCACTTAGCTTGAGGGCTCTAGGATTTTAATTAATATATATATATATAGGGGCCTAAATAATTACCTATACTATTTTGGAGTTTCCTGATTATAAGTATAGTACAATGGGCCCCAAAACCCTATTCTACTTATTAAGGCCCCTGTATTCGGGGTTGCCGGGGTTGAGGTTTAAGGATTCGGGATTCGAGGTTCTGGCTGGAGACTTTTTGCCTGATGACGGGCGTGCGTTTTGTGCGCTCGTGAGAAGCAGCCAGCAGATCTACAAAAAGCGGGCAGCACGTTCCATGGAGTTTTGGGATTGGGGCTTCAGATGGTTGCAGGAATTTAGGCTTGACCTTCAGTTGTGGTTCAGAGGAATTTCGGGCTTGGGTTAGGGGTTGGGGGTGTAGCATTCCATGCGTGACTCCTGGTATCCTTCCAGCTATTGCACTTCTCCATTTCGGTGCCGCTTGAGTGCGCGCGTTCATTTCGGGCCGAGAGCTGGCAGCAGGAGAAAGTTGCAAGGCTTCATCATAGGGACCCTCAGGGGGGTATAGGGGACTATACTTCCTAATAGGCCTTATTAAGTCCTGATAATGGGTATTAAGGCCTCCTCCCCCCTAAGGGTCCTTATGACTTCAACTGGAACAGTGGGACCCCAAACCCTGAAAACTTTACGACCTCAAAGCCTGCGCCCTTCAAAGCTCCAAAGCCCTAAGCCCTAATTACACCAAAGCCTCATGCAGCTAGTTCTCCAAATTAGGGTCCCGTTGAGGGCCCCTTTTTTTAAGGGTGCCCTACTATTTTGGGGGAACTAGAGGCCCGCCGAGCTCCCAAGCAGAGAGGCACCGACCTGGCAGCCACTTCAAGCAGTGGTGCGAAGGCCTTTGCGTGGTTTCGGCCTAGGTCGGCAAGACCGTTCTTGTGGTCTCGGGGCATGCAGCTTATGGAATCTTTGTTATGATTTATGCCGCGTTTCTCTTGAGAGGTGCTGCTTTGGCGTTCGTGGTAATTTCTTCGTGGTCTAGCTGTACAGCATTGAAGCTTGTTAATGTCCTCTGTATCGGGATACTTGTATTGGGACTACGAGACAGATCTAGATGCGTTGGGGGCGGGGTGCGGGCAGGTTCTCCATAATTGGACACAAAAGCAACCAAGACGAAGGTCGTATGCCCGAGAATCCCAAACCCTAAACCCCGCGACGACGCTGCCTAAGACTGCACCGTTGCACCCCTGAGCCCAACACCTCGAAACCCCTGATCCTCAAAAGCCTTGTCAACTCTAAAAAGACCGGATCCGAAGCTCCATATTCAGGACCTCTGGTATGCAGTCTCCGGAACTGTCCTGCTGCTTGGTTGCACGTTTACCCGGAGCGCCTAGGTGAGCAGTGGCACAGTTCGGGGTTTGGGTTTTGGGGTTTCATAGGGTTTACGGGTTTAGCTGTTTAACTGTAGGGTGTAGGATTCATGCAGGGGTTAGGGTTTCGGATTACGGGGGCCTGACAACCCACATCGAATCGTTTTGCACCCGAGGACAGACTTTTCCGAAAATAGGGGACCCTAATATAGTACCCTAAATAGTAGGATTCTTATTATAAGGACCCCCAAATAAGGTACCCCCAATTTTCGGAAACTCCCGAATAGCTAGACTAAGACTTCTTTGAGGGCTCCTTGAAAGGATTCCTTCAAGGGGTTCTCTTCGTGTTTGGGGTTTCGGTGGTTGGATCTTAGGGTTTGGAATTTCAGGCTGTGCCGTTTATGATGTTGGGTCTTAGAGCTTGGGTGGATGGCCGTGGCTTCTGCCCGGTGAGCCCAATACCCCTTAATTAAGGAATCTAGCTTAAATCGTAATATGAAGCCCTATATAATTTCAGCCATATTCCTTAATTAAGGGGTATTGGGCTCTCTGGGTGATTCTGAAACGAAGATGATGTCCCGTTCGGAGCTTCTCGCCCCTCGCCGAGGTCCACACCGAAGGTTGCTGGTCTCACTGCATCTCCGACGCGAGGGTGAGCACTGGGCATAGGGCTTTCTGGCGTGAGACTTGATTTTTGCTGTTGAGGGTGGGTGCGGTGATGTCTTGATGTACTAAAAATCAAACCCTAAACCCTAAACCCAGTAAACCCTGACTTGGCTGAGCAACCCGCCCAAGCCTGCGATGCGGGCTGGCATCCGAAACTAAATCAAAGACCCTGAAGAAGCTTCCTGAAGCCACACGTCCCCCATATCATGTCAACTCTTCGTAAACACTGGAAGCCAATATATGGCTTTAATGGTGGGATCCTGAAGACACGGAGCTTGTGTGAAGAAACCCCATACAAAGCCTTCCCATAATCCTACAATGCAGAAACCCTGATAGAAGCACATTTCACCCTCAACCCTAAACCCTAAACCCTAATCCCTAAACCTTAACCTAGTCTCTTTCAATACCCCCCATTTAAGACCAAACTCATTGAGTTCCAGCCTGCGCAGGACCTCACCACTGGCCACGCAGCAGATCAGGCATAGGGAGCGGTTGATTGAACCCTACTTAACTCTGGTTAGTAGGGAATGGAGGAATGGGGCACAATTATAACTACTATTACTACCATTCTTCCATTCCCTACTAACCAAAGGTAAGCCTAAGCCCCAAGCAACCTAGCTTTTGGAGGTTCTTTATGTATGTCCTTACATCGGTAAGTTCCCTGAGGGTTAAGGCAGGGTTTGGTTCGTGGCTTGGTGTAATGAAAGCAAACGCCATGATAGGCCACGTTATTTTTCGTTGTGTCCTTGTTCTGTTTTTGGTTTCTTCTTCACGCCCGCCACTTTCCGGAACCTAGTTCTCACGGTTGTAGCCTCTCGTTTTCGTTACACAATGTAGGTCCGTCTACTCAAGGGTTGGTTTTATAGCCTAGAACAGCAGACAATGCTAATGTGGGGCTGCGGCAGCAGCGGAAAGTTTGGGGTCCGTGAGGATATACCAATATTGGTGGATATCTTGCCTTAGGTACTGATGAAGTGGCTCGAGTTTCGTTTTTCTGAAAACCAGCCCTCTGTATGACCCCACTCCCACTCCCACAAAAGCCTCATGATCTCAAGAAAATCCCAAACCACTGAGCGCGATCATCACATACGTATCCAGGATTCCTTAAGCAAGTTGTGCAGAGCCTTGTGTCTAAAGCCATAATCTGCGGCTTTCAAAAATCAAACACCCCGCCTTTTCAGTTCGGGTCTCTGCAAAAGTGCCTTGGAACAGACCCTCTAGACACGCAGATGAAGTATCATGAAGCCATAAACCCCATTTGGACCCGAACCCGAAACCTTAACGCATCGCAGCTACGGCTCCTCATGCGCCATAGTCTAGGTGACCGTCTAGGACGGTCACCTGGACAGACAAACAACAACGTCCAATGAAGGGTCGTGCTGTACATTCTAGACCCCTCATCGAACCCATTCCACCACAAAACCCTCTCAAGCCGGTAAACCCGGCAGCTTGGCAGGATCTTCTTCTGCGGCGATGCGATGGGCACGCCCGATTCTGAGTGTGAAGCAATACTTCCGGCGCTTTGTTTGGCTTGTCCTAGGCCCTGAAACCTAGACACTAAACCGTAAAAGCGGAATCCCTCAATCCCAACCCCTAAATCCTGTTCCCTAAGCCGTCCGGCGTGAACTCAAGCTTCCTCCCGGGGCTCTGAAGTTTTCCATCTATAGAGCCCAAACGGGTCCTTGAAACAAGCCCGAAGTCAACAGGCCGAAAGCCCTGAGCCGCGCCAGCAGCAGGAGCCAACGCAGCCGAAACAGGGCCAGGAGCATAAAATCATGCCAGCGCAAAATGTTGAACCCTAATCTGAAAAACAAGCCCTCTTGCAATACAAAGCCTTAGAGGCACTTAAACCGTAGACTCAGACCCCAAACTCCCCATGCCTACCTTTGGTTAGTAGGGAATGGAAGAATGGTAGTAATAGTAGTTATAATTGTACCCCATTCCTCCATTCCCTACTAACCAAAGGTAAGCATGCCCGAAGCCTGAATCCTTCCAGCCTGAAACTGAGTCTCAGCCCCTTCGGGGGTTTGGGGGGCAACGCCGGAGTGGAGGACGCCGTGAACCTTGCGCCTCGGACCGCGGTTCTTAGGTGATGGCTCTTTTTGCTTCTCGGTGGGTGGGTTCATGGATTCTGTTGCATGCTCATGATCCTTCCAATTACTTACTCTAATCATGCTATACTAAACCCTTTCAACCCTTTTCTTATCATGAAGGCCTTGTTTCGCAGGTTTCGCAAGATGGCGCATCTCTCAGGTACAGCATGCTCGACTTAGATCACAGATCAGAGCCAAGACTCAGTTGAACTCCTAAGCCCTTCGACCCCTTGGCTCCTTGAGCCCGTGGTTGAGGGTCGAGGGTTTAGGCTTTAGGGTTGAGACCTAGACGCAGTCCCTAGCTGTTGTGACAGAGCCCTTTTGGGGTCTCAATCCAACCTTGGCTCCGAAATCTGACTGCGGAACCCTCTTAAAACCTAAAAAAGCCTCAAGGAACCCTAAACGAACCCTTCAAGGGAACCGCTTGAAGTATAAGTATCCCTTAAAGGGGACCTATAGTGCCCCTTACAGGGGACCCTATTCTAGAACCCTACAGTGGATCCCAGAAAGTTGGAACATGGATTAAGGAGAACTAGTGCTAGGATTCCCTATAAGATTACCTTAAGGGCATGAGGATAATGATGTTCCAACTTTCTGGCTTCTGCTTTAGGCTCTAGCAGGGCCGGGCCTTCCTAAAGCAAAGCAAGCAGGACCCTATTCTAGAACCTTAAACCCTAAACCCTAAACCCTAAATTCCCACCCAGGCCTGCTTAGGCCGTACCCACCCTTTTTCTAGGGTGCCTGGACCCAGAGGACGTCCGGCAGTGATTGACACCATTACT
>BGNK01001482.1:13063-24183 GCA_003297005.1 Symbiodinium sp. clade A Y106 | reverse complement strand
CTTGGGTGGTAGCCTGTGTAAGCTCACAGCGGGGGGGAAAAGAAATAGAAACCAATTTGTAATTGTTTTCTCAACAGGTTGCAACCTTGTGTCTAGACATGGACATGCCGCCCCCTCACGCCCCTGGGAGTGTAGGGGCGCCATCCTACAAAGAAAATACTGCCGCTGCGCGGCGAGACGCCCTAAACCCTATAATACCCCTTACCGGCCCGGCCGCGAACTCCGAAAGCCGAAAGCCCCTGAGGCCTGGAAGATGGCTCTGGTTCTCCTCTCCGGAGCGCCTCCGGCGCTTCTCTACACCTTCCAGGTTGGCATTGAAGGTTTAGGTTTTGGGGTTTAGGGTTTAGGGTTTAGGGTTTAGTGGGTTTGTGTTTCAGGTTGGGATTTGGGTCTTGGGGTTTAGGATTTAGGGTCAATGTTTCAGGTGGGGATCAGGGTTGCACAAAGTTCCTGAAAGATTTTCTGGTGCTCCAGAGGGGTTGCCCTTTGCCTAAGAAGACTTTCACAAAATGAGGAGTACCAGGGTACAACCCACAAAAGGTGGATCCCCACTATAAGAACAACCAAAATAGAAGGTACCACCAAGTTCTAGAAAGCACATGTGAGTTTGATTCGACCCACGTAGGACGAATGTTGGCTAGCGCACACCGTCCACGATGCCCTTATGCGCCTTGGACTTGCGGGTTTAGGGTTTAGGCTTTGGAGACTTTAGACCTACAAAGCCCTTACAGTATTGGGCGATGTCAAATCCGACCCAGAAAAAGCCAGACCCAGCCCACAAGGCGGAACGAGGACGCCACCGGAAAGAGTCAGAGGGTCGGGAATCGGCTGCCGAGGAGGCCGGTTCCGTACCATGTCTGTGGTCAAGGGGATACTTGCACAAGAAGGATGCAAAGCTGCTTTTTGGTGGGGCAAGGGGTCGGTTTTATGTAGGTTTTACGGAGTTTCCGAGTCTCATGGGATTCTCAACTTAGGGAATTGAATTAAATCTCAGAGCTAGCTTGTTTGCTTTCAGGGGTTAAAGTTCAGGCTTTTAGGCTTGGACTTTGGGATTTGGCGTTTAGGGTCTACCTTAACCTACCAAAACCTACTTTTTTGTAGGGTCCCTACAAATTCAAACAATAGGATTTATAATGGGAACCTACAAAAAAGTAGGTTTTGGTAGGTTAAGGTATGGTCCATTAAGGGTGTAGGGTTTGGGGCAGGGTCTTGGGAATAGGGTCGACTGCAAGGATCCCCCAGGGGGGCATGATTAGGGGTTGTGGGTTTAGGGATTGGGGGTTTGGGGTTTGGGCTTTAAGGTTTAAGGTGCTATTCCTGAGGATTCGGTGCTCTGAGTCTCGTATAGAAGCCGTGAAAACCCCAGTCTAACCATCCAAGCACCAAATTGCTTGGGGTCCATGTGCCTTTTCTGCATAGTTGGGAACTTTCTGGCCGCTATCAGTCTATCGTTTCACTTCTTGCGCCTACAAACTAGAAACCAGCCTACGCATCGCGGATCCTGATCGCTGGGAAGTGAGGCACACGATAGGACGCCTGCGGCCACGACGGCTCTTCGCCGGAAGGCCATGCTAGCGCCGGATGGCTGAATTCCGCCTGGGCTACGGTTTGAAACGATGCCGGTGCTCCGCTGAGCTGACTTCTGGTCCAATGAACGGCTTCTCAACATTGTCTTGACTCTCCTGGTCTTGGCTACGATGAGGCATTCATCCAGATCGGCTTCTGCGGGTGCCTGCCTGAACCGCCGGTTATGCCAGGGACACCGAGCATTGCAGTTAAATTCCAAACGTGGTTTGTGCCCCCGAGTCTCGCCAAGGATGGGCGAAACAGCACATGATTAGGGCTTCGGGTGTGGGTAGGTGAGGCTGTGTCCACCAGAGCGCTCAGCACTGCACTCATCGCCTGCGTACTAGGTTTGTCCCAAGCTCGCAGCCTTAATCCCCAGCCCTTAACCCAAGGCTCAACACTTTAACACTAACCCGAAGCCTGAAGCCATGGACCCTAAGCCCTGACATGGCTTGAACTAGGGTCGGAATAGCACCCTGAAAGATGATGCCAAAACCCTTAACAGAACTGAGTTCCGATTCAGAAAGCCCCTGAAGTACTATAGGGGCCCTAATAATTACCTATACTATTGTGGGGTTCCCCATTAGAATTATAGCATAATATAACCCAAAGCCCTAGTTTAATCATTTCGGCCCCTACATTATAAACCCTTATAGTAACCCTTATAGATCCCCTATAGACCCCTTTAAGGATCCCCTTTAAAGGAACCCTAATCTAATTATTAAGTCCCCTACATTAGCTACTGCCTGCCTCTTGCAGATCCTCGCTCCCTCATCGGCGGCCGCCAGCGAGACGCAGCGCGGCGTCCGGGCCCGACAGTCTTGCTTATATGGGGGTTGATCAGAATTATGGGCCCCTTTTGCCCCCCTAGACTATAAGGAATATACTATAATAGAGACCCCAAAAGGGCCCGTAATTTTGATCAACCCCCATATGCTCAAGATTTATGTTAATCTAGGGGCCAAAGTACTTACAAGAACTACTATTTTGGGGGCCCCTCAGTATAAATATTGTATATTGGGCCCCTACATCAAACCCTAATTATTCTAGTTATTAAGGCCCCGAAATTAGGTTCTAGGATTTAGGGTTTCGGATGAAATTAGCTTGAATCATTGGTTTGTCCTCCCTTCTTCTTCAAGCTGCGTTCGTCTCTCTGCCTAGGGTTTGATCTAGGGCCATGGCTAGAATGGCTACTGGGTGGGGTCGATCACTTCATGCCCAGATATTCCGAACTCCCATAACTAAGGAGTATACCTTAAATCATATTAGGGACCCAGTCAAAATTTAAGTTCTATTCCTTACTTGAGGGTTTTTGGAAGGTCCGGGTAGGGTGATAAATCTCTGATGATAGCTGAACCCTCGAAACTCCGCCCTACTGAGGCCGTACAAGCCCCCGAACGGCAAGCTTTCGCATTCGCGGCCCCCAAAAAAGCCCTAAGCCACAATCCGAGGAGCCTTGCACCTTAAACTCCCAAAAAACCCCATAATCCGGAAACCCGAAATCCTGAAATTTGAAAACCTCCGGACCCTTTAAATCCTAAACCCTGAAGCCCATGCCTTAAACCCCAAACCCGAAACCCATACAGCAGCACCTTAGACCCCAAACCCCAAGCCTTTGCATCAAAAACATAGTACATCATGTCATTCTATACTATACTCTACCTAACTTTTCTCTGCTTTACTATACTACGTATACTATTTTATATACAATAGTCGGGTAAATTACATTTCACGTAAAAAGCTGCACCTGCCTGAGGCGTTGGCCCTGCTCTCGGCGGGCCAGCCTCTGGGCCTCGCGCTGATAGGCGAGGCTGTGGGGTTTAGAGCTTTAGGGGTTTAGGGTTGGGGGGTTTAGGGGCTTCAGTGGGTTTAGGGTCTAGGGCCTTAAGAGTTTGTGGGGCTTGAAGTATGATGAGGAACCCTAAGGAACAGTGTAGCTGTTCCGACCACACATTGCCGCGTTTAGAATTGTGGTGGTAGTGTGCAAAGCTTACCCAACGGCCCCAAAGTAGCTCCTTTTTGGGATTTACCTTATAGAATTCTATTTATGAACCCCCAACAAGGAACTACTTTGCGGGTAGAGCTTTGGGGATGTGGTCTTGGGTTTGAGTTCAAGGTGGGCTTGGGTTTACGGTTTAGGGTTTAGGGTTCAGAGTTTAGGGTTTAGGGTTTAGGGGTTCAAGGTGTAGGTTTCACGGGTTGGGGAGGCGGGTGGGAGCTGGAGGCTGGTAAGCCTTGAGGGTTGGTTTGTTTGGGATTCTGTCGCTGGGTTTCAATCCGACATGTGGAGGATAGCGAAGAAGTTAAGACGTCGAGGTTGGTTGGGATTTCAATCTGATATGTGGAGGATAGCGCAGGAGTTAAGTCGTCGAGGTTGGTTGGGATTTTGAGGGCAAGGCTGCGAAAGGAAGCGGAAGCAATATTGGAGTTCCAGCAAATGTGGGACCTTGTTGTGTACATAGCCTTTCCTTCCAGAACCCTTTCAATCGAAACTCCTTTGCTTAGAAGTAATTCGTAGGTTCTACTGCCAAGAAGCCTCTAAACCCCAAACCGTAGCCAAGGACCCTACATATGGCATCTTACTGTAATTCTACACGCCATCCTTAGCAAGAGAAGGCGGCTGGTAAGGGCTGGTCAACTTCCTTCAAGCTCTGGCATTTGTAGGCCTGGGGGTAGGGTTTAGGGCTTAGGGTTTAGGTTTAGGGTTTAGGGTTTAGGGTTGTAAGTAAGGTCATGGTTCATTTTGTTTTGTCAGAGTTGAGTCTTGTGCTCTTGAAGGGCCGCGCGTCCTGTATAATCCAGTACATCACCAACAAAAGTCGCCGGGACAGCTACAACAACTGAGAGTGGTGTATTTCTGCTCAATAAAGCCTTGGAGCCAGACTACACCCAAAGCCATGTGAAGCCCCGAACCTCTTGCGGCCTAAACCTCTAAACAGTAAACTTTAAAGCTTTAAACCTTGAAGACCAACACGTCTTTCAAATAAACAAAAGACTCGGGCAACACCCGACCTCGAACCCGAACGCCAGAAACGACACCCACCAAAGACACAATGTAAACGTCACCCTGTCCTGGTCAATATGGTTGGACACCGCCATAGTCCCAGTGCTCCTTTATGGCTTAGACGCGCTAATGCTCACCGACAAGCTCCTTAAGAAAGTAAATGGCCAATATTGCTGGTTCTTGAAGTATTTAGATGGAGGGCTTCTGTTATTCCGGTGTCACTAGCCGAGAGTTTTGGAAGCTGGATTTTGAACGCAACCCCTTAATCGAAGACCTCGAGAGGTCCTTGCCTCCCTGGTGCGAATCTCGGCTCCTCCGTCGCTTCCTCGCGGCTTGTGGCTGCTGAGCAGGTGGGGTTCGGGGAGGTTTCTGGGAATGTGTTGGTTTTCATCAGCTTCTTTTACAGGGTGTAGTGGATCTTGTTGCGTTCTCTTTCAACGCATGTCTTACACGGTGCAATAGGGCTTCTTAGGTTTTGTCCGTCGGTTTGATATGCTAAAGTTCCAATGCCGTTAGGGTTTAGGGTTTAGGGTTTAGGGTATGCTAAAGTTAGGGCTTCTCAGAGCGGCTTCGGGCTTTATAAACCAGTCCGGCGATTTCAGCCGATGCACCCTAAACCTAGGCGCGCCACGGATTCGAGGCTCTTTATGCTAAACGCGCGACACCGAAGAGATTTCTCAACACTCTTGCTCCACCTGAAGTTAACACGTAAAGGTCAAGCCCTGAGCATCAGATCCGTTCTTTCGTTATACGTCGTCGGAAGCCTGCGCCTTGCGTCCTGGGCCATTCAGGCGACGACGAGCTTTTCTCAGCCTAAGCTCGTCCTAGTTTGGTAGGGCAGATCACACTCTTTTTGCCTTACTGCTGACGTAAGGCTCTAAAGGACCGACATAGTCTATGTCACATAGTACACTTATAGAAACCCTAGAGAAACCCTGAAAGGTCCCTTTTAAGGAACCCTACAAAGGGACCCTAAACCCTAAACCCTCCAGCCGAAACGCAGGGCTTCCTGGGCGCTTCCTTCCAAGGCGCACCGGCGCCGGGAGAGGTGCGAGGGGTTCTTGGTACAGGGATTTGACTCGAGGGGCATATTATACGGGTTCTACACAAGGGTTCTATAGGGTTGATTTGGATGTAGAAGCCAGCCATCACACTGGTTGCATCCACAGTCAGAATATATTGCTACAATGACAGTGCGTAGTTTTGATGATACTCTTCAGAATGGTGCGCAACTATCTTGCTGCCCGAGTCTGCCATCTTTCACCAAAGGAACTTTCATCGGCAAATGTCCTTGTGGGCGCCGCAAGGCATCTCGTGTTCACGCGAGTACAGGACCCAGCCACGGTCGCTGCCTTGGACGAACATGGGGTTGTGTGGGCTGTTGCACGCCGCACCCTCCAGCGCCCCAAAGAAGAAGTCGCCCAGGAGGGTGGTGGCGGCAGGAGGGTCGCCCGGCTCACGGCACCCAAGGTGGGACTGCTGCGAGCGGTGGCGGAGGCGGACACTCAGAGTTGGTGGGCGCTCACCGCCGCACTGCAAGAGGCGGCTAGAGACGGCGAGGTGAAGTCCCAGCTAGTGGGCCACAGAACCGGGAAGCAGCAATCCCAGCGTCATGGTGTTCATGACTTGCCGTGCCAGCAGCAGCAGCAGCAAGAAGCGGTCCGTATTCCGAATAAGGTAGGTATTGTGGCTAGGGGAGCTGAGGGTTTAGGGAGTGCAGGGCTTCTGGGGTTTAGGAGTTGGTGTTCAGGCTTTTAGCTATTGATAGGGTTGACGGTTTGCAGCTAGCTTTAAAAGGTTTGGGGTTGAGGGAGCGTCAGCTCCAAGCCCTTAGCCCAAAAAGGGTTCAGGATTTAGGAAACAGACCGAAACGCGAAGGCACACGTTTCTCTAAAGCTTAGACCAAACCCTACAAAGTAGTAGGTTATGACCCCTTAATTAGAGGGTCTGACCCGTAAACCGGTAGGTTGTCGGATCCCAAGGTAAGCCATTTTCCCAATATAGTACCCTAAATCGTTCCAAATAAGGTACCCCTCATCCCTACACCCGAGTCTCTAACTCGTTCGTGAGCGCCTGAACCCCAGGCCCTCGTCAACCCCTCTGTTGAGGGTTCAATCCTGAAGCCTCGGAAGGATCATATATATATAATATAAATACAAAAAAAATAAATAGATAAATAGATAAATAAATAAATATATATATATATACATACTATTTATAGTATGCCCCAAAACTCCGTTCTGATCCTTCAGGCACCTATAGTGTAGAGGGTTTAGGGAAGTATCCGCCCTGAGATTTCAGAGGCCTTCGTCGACTGTGCCGTTGAGGTCTTGACCATGGAGGCAACCTCATGACTCCAATGCTACAGAGGTTAAGGGTTTAGGGGTTTAGGGGTCTAGGGGTTTAGGGTTTAGGGTTTAGGGGTGTAGGGGTTTAGGGGTTTAGGGGTTACGGGTTTAGGAAAGTTTAGGGTTTAGGCCTCATGACTCCAATACTACAGGGGTCGAAATAACTAACATAGGGGCTTGAATAATTACCAACAAACCTCCCAAGAGGGCCCAAATAAACTACCATTATGGAATTAGGTCCCAACAGTCCGTCCTTATGATGGTTTTGGGAGCCTGTTTCCATAATTGCAGTATATACGCACGCTGTTGGCTCGTAACTCCAATACTACAGGGGTCGAAATAACTAGTCTTTAAGAGTTCCCTTGAGGGCTGTTGGATTGTATAGGATTTTGCGGTCTAGAGATAATTAGTGACACAATCCCCTTACAGCCCCTGTGTAGTTTCTAGTATACTATACGCCAAAACACTTCATTGTTTAACTGATTCAGGATACAAGGGGTTTTAGGAGGGTAATGTATGGCCGGGATTTGGGCCATGGTTCAAGTTGCACACGAGGGAGTAGATTCGAGTAGATTCTTGTGGTTTAGGCTGTAGGATTTGGGGTTTATGGGCTTTTGCATTCGGGGTTGCGGTTGTGGCGATCATGTTCGTGAAGTGAAAACATAGTACAAAGTCACGGTTCGTTGTTGGGGTTTTCTGGTCGGTGCAGAAGCTTTCTTTGAAAGTGCTATTCCTTGCAGGCCGCAAGCACGTAGGGGAGTGTCGATGCCTTGTGCTGGTGTCTCGGGGAGCTTGCTTGGTGCTTATTTTTGAGGCTTGTGGGGGAGTGGGGCCCGCGTAGACGTGCACCTTCCGCCATCCCAAGGGCCTAAGGTTTAGGGTGAACCCACAGTCGAGCTACACCCAAAGCCCTACAAACTCATTCCGTGGTGAAGCCCGTAGATCCAAAAAAGCCCGGTTCGCCCAAAACCTGTGACGAAAACTTTGAATCTTTGTACCGAAGCTTGTTGCAGCTGCCAGCGCTTCTGTCAGGATGTTCCAGGGGAGAAATCATCAGGCAAAGTCTGATGGCTGAGTGTCTGGGATATCAGAGGGTTTTGATAGAATATAAAAATTTGCAAAAAAAACGAAGGTTTGGGAGAGTTGGGAGTTTAAGGGTGCTTTTAGGACTTCGAACTTCAGGGTCTGACTTCGGGATTTGTGGGGTTGCTTCGCAAGGTCTGATTGCGGTCCGCATGATCCTGTGTCTCGAACATGGTGTTGTGGCACTGGGGAATATATCTGATATGGCAAGCCTCCATAGTTTGCGGCGTTGGGAGCCTTTAGTTTCTTACGCTGAGGGTTTGGGGTTTAGGATTTCAAGCCCCGGTTTAGGGTTTAGGGTTTAGGGTGTTTTGTCTATGGTCCCGGAAGGTGGCGCCGCCGGCCGCGCGGCAAGACGGGCACTGGCAGCGCCACAGCCACCGGAGGGTACCGAAGGAGGGCATTTCAGGGCTTATGAAGTCTGCCAATAGTTAGTAGATGTTGACCTCAGGATTGTAGGGCAAAGTCCTCTGCAGAATCGATAGGTATTTGGAGCCGCAGGTGGAGATTACGGATGTTGGGGTTTGGGAGTTCGGGCTTAGGAGGTTCCGGGCTGTAGAGATTTCAGGGTCTTAGGTCTCGAGGCTTCCTGGTTTATGTATGTGGCTTTCATATTGTACTTATCACCGTCAGGGTCATTATATTATGTTCAGAAGATTTCATAACCCTGCCATCATTAGTATCATGGTTGTTGTCATCACCATCACTATCATCATCATCACCACCACTGTCTTCGTCCTGCTATCCTGCTGCTTCACCGTCACGCCTATCACTGATGTCACCTTCATGGTCATCAGGAGCCAACTCCCGTCACAGCAGGAACAGCGTTCGTCGTTGTTCAGATACTGGGAACAACAGCGAAGTCTGGGCTGAGTCGGGGAGGTCAAGATTTCTATGCCGCTGCAGGACATCTCTTGGGCCACATGGGTGCATTCTTCACTCTTGCCGTGGCCTCGTGTCGGTTTGGGTTTGGGAATGCATGTGAACAGGCTAATTGCTCGGCCACGAAGCCACCAAACCCACCAACAGCAGAACTCTGCAAGCACCTAAATCCACAAACCTGAGCCCTCCATCCTAAACCCCTTAATTTCGTAAAACCTCAACCCCCAACCCCCAACCCTCTGGAACCTGCCGCATTTGGAGGCGGTTCTGCGCCACCAAAAGCACTATTCTTGGAGTCTTCTCGAGGACCATAGTAGGGATCTACTTCAGAGGATATGCTGATTCTGGTGGCTCCTGAGAGAAACAACGTCCATCCTGAACAAGATCCCGGTGAGAGCCTCGCGTTGGCAAATCCATTACCGTAGATCCAACCACAGCACCTGGAAAGCTTCGAAGTCCATATGCTTCGGGGGGTTAGGGTTTAAAGGTTAGGGTTTAGGGGTCTTGCGACTTCGGGTCTTTCATGTATGTTCATGGCTGCCGACCCTAAGCCCTACGAGTGCCTAAAGAGGTCAATCGCGCCAGCCGGGCGGCTTTGCCCTGAACCCTAACCCTTCAGCTTAATTGAGACCTACATCCCATCCTAAGTCCTACACCGGAGACCTTGAATCTAAATCTCTGAGGCCAACATGACAAATTTACCACCCAGACTCCAGACCCAACCCTAAGTGCGGTCCCTGGAACACCGCAAGTACATGTATGTATGTGTGTATGTATATCTATACACATATGGATATATATATATATATATATACACACACCAGGTGATCTTCTGCCTCTCGCTGGAGGATATCCCATGGGAGGCACCTGATTGGGCTTCGGGGATTTCGGTTTCGGGTGGTTTCGGTGGAGGAGCCTCAGCCATCGACGAAGTCTTCCCGAGATCCTGGGGTTATCACACACAGCATCTTGCGAGGATCCCAAACCCCCAATCTCTACCTGTAGCCCAAAAGACCCGCCTTTTTTAGGGCTCCTTGTTATGGCTTCTTTATATTGTTCCTTAAAAGGTGGGTCTTTTCGGCTACATCTTGTATCCCGAAGCCTAAAAAGCATCTTACCATTCTGACCCCTGGCCAAACTTTACCCGCCAAACCCCTTAATCCCTGCAGTTTAGGGCTCAGAGTTTCTACACAAGCATACGCAGCAGAAAGTCCACGAGCACCGTGTTAGCTTGAATCACTAGTGTTTTGGTTAAACCCGGGGCCTTCACCCTCAGACAGAAGCATGAGAGCCTGCGGTAGAATGCCATGCCCCGCTCCACATGCATACCTGAGGGGCCTTGATAATTCTAATATGGTTTTGGGGTACATTATACTATACATATAATAAGCACCCCCCCCCCCGCAAAGAAAAATAGTCTAGGTAATTATTATGGTCCCTACATCATGGTACCCTTATAGACCCCTTTAATTTAACGGAGGCCCTATTACTCGACCTCGTGAGGCTTCAGTGTACTTCTTGAGTGCTGCTTTAGATGCGAAGCTTCGAAGCATATCATCCCGGAGAGTCCTGCCAGCACCGTGGTCTAATATAGGGGCCCCAGCAGAATTGGGTTTAGGGGTATATTATACTATATAGGTAATTACTAAGCCCAGGCCCCTTTATTAGGGTTCCGTGTTTTAGGGTTGAGGACGGGTTGTGGATGATAGGTCTTGTGCCCTAGACCACAACAGCCACTAGCCAGACTGTCTCATATTCATGCCGGTTTTCGGAAGCAGAATGCAAAACTTTAAGCCCCACACGAATATCGAAAGAGCCTGTCTTTCTGCCGTCTCCCAAATCCCATATGTCATAAACCTGAAGTACCCTAGAAAGGGTACCCGAACCTGGGCAAGTGAAGTCTTCAAAACACGCCCGCATCCTACACTTCAGAGTTGAAGGGATTGGAGTGAAGAGGGGTCTAGCATTTCGGGGAAACCTTAAACCCTAAAGCTTAGACCACAAGCCCCAAGGCTTGAACCCCAAATCATGTACTCTATAGGCCTAATGTGAGCTCGTGATTATTAATGGTCCCCTCAATAGAGCTAAACTCGGCCCGGAACTCAATAATAAAAGGTTCCCTCAATAGAGCTAAACTCGGCCTGCACGTAATAATAAACCACCCCTCAATAGTCCTAAAACCCGTCCCGGTTTAAAATTTTTAAGGTTTAGGTAAATAAGCACTCCTACTACAAAGT
>BGNK01001482.1:0-13027 GCA_003297005.1 Symbiodinium sp. clade A Y106 | reverse complement strand
CCCCCGCCATTATTATTGCGTGGCCTGAGTTGTTTCGGGGGGGGGGGGTTTTATAATCAGGAGACCACATTAACTAATTTCCAATACTATTTGGGGGGTCCATGTTACAATTATTGTATAATGGCCCCCAAAACCCTATTCTAATTATTAAGGCCCCGATAGTACGCCTTGAACGTGTCGTTTTGAAGTCAGCCCGTGTCGCGCGCACGCGAACAGGTCCTGAAGCAGATGGACAGGCGGGGTCTTTGCAGGATCTGTAAGGATTCGGCAAGGGTACTATAGGGACAAAAAAATAGCCAATACTATTGTGGCCGTTCCTTAATTAGTATAATTGTAGCAGATCATGCCCCAAAATCCTATTCAAATAATGAAGGCCCCTTAGAGTACAGGGTTAAGGAGTTTAGGGCTATGGGTTTGGCGGGGTCAGAGGTATTTAGGCTTGTCGATTTAGGCCGGGCCCTGAAGCCCTAAGCCCGCCCCCCCCCCAACAAAAAAAAAACCAGCATTAGTAGGGCTCCCGGCTTCAATTCCATTTTCCGGGCTCAAGCAAAACCTGAACCCTAAATGAAAGCCCATGCCGTCAACGACGAGCGCTTCTGAGAGGGTGTTTCTCGACATCCCTCTCCACTGCGGAAGCACCTTGCTAGCTAAACCCGAAACCCGAAACCCTAAACCCTAAACCCTAAACCCTAAACCCAAAGAATATCGGGCACGGCCGGCTGCAGAACGGGTAGGCTGGGTCGGAAGTCCGAGGATGAGGCATGCGCTCCGGATGGACTACCTGCAGCCCAAAGAACCTACCTTTTTTAGGGGTTTAGGGTTTAGGGTTTAGGGTTTAGGCTCCCTAATATGATATCTTTCTATAAGTCCTCCAAAAGGTAGGTTATTTGGGGTTAAGGTAGACCTTAGAACTTGGTCCACTTTCAGCCCCCTTTTTTTTCGCAAACGTTGAGGTCTTGGGGAAGAGGGAATCTGGAAAATTTACACAAGCATTGCGGCGTCATGTTTTGAAGCAAGAATACGGTGGTCGTGGCTGCAAGCTAAAAGCGACCTTGAACACCAGGGCTAAACTCTCGAACATCCCGAATTAAATCCTACCCCTTGAAGCTAAGCCCCACAGCTTCGGGGTCTTGCACTGGTTGGCAGGGTGAAAGGCATCTGCAAGTTGAAAGTTTTCCCAGACCCCCATCTTATGATGTACAACTGTCCCAAATAGTTAGAACTGCTTTGAGGGTGTTTCTGCCACGTCACTGAGCGTGCTTTTCACGCTTTGGATGGCATTCTGGCATTTATGTTCTACAGTTAGCTGGGGGTGATTTGACAGGAGGTTCGTGGGTGAGATAAGACTATTTGTAGAAGCATGATCATGCATATTCCTGTTAACACTGCGAACCTGGTGAGCGATAATTGTAGCATGTATGAGTGACACGGTTAGTTCGTTTCGAAAGACAGTACAAAGATAAACGCATGTTGAACATAAAAATCGGCTAGAGAAGATTGCAACAGCAAACTTCTAGAGCGGTCTGTACGGCCTTGTGTGTGGCCGAAATTTCCTACCCAAAGCCGAATCCTTGAACTCTTAGCCCATCTTCGCCTTCATCTAAAATCTGCAGGGGCCGATTCTACATGTAGGGTGTGGAGGTTGAAGGTACATACGGGTTAGGGCTGGCTTAGACCCTACGTGTGGCACGTTCTTTGGGTTTGGTATTTTGTGGTCAGGGCAGGTAGCGTCCTGTAGTTGGAGAAGAATGAAGTTGACAAGGCAAGGCACTGAGTTTGAGTTTGGGGTTGATCAGATTGCGGTTCCCTGAAGAACCCTGATCCCTCCAACCTTACGCATCTTAGGACCTGTCTTAGAATTTATAGGTTCAGGAAGTAGAGTCTAGGATTCAGGGTAGCGTCGGATGAAGGGTGTGTATGTATGTGTGCATGTGTGTGTGTGTGTGTGTGGATCAGGTCGCGTTTGCAACTCACCATCGAGCTCCTGAGGAAGGTGATCATCGTGCGCTGCATACATGCAAAGTATCCTGCAGACGCATGAACACATTCATGTGTGTATACGTATTTGCATAGTTGTACAAGCTTGCACATGATAGGCTTGTGTTGCAACAACATACTAGACGGCAATGGCAAATGGCAGAAGCAAGCAGCAGCGGTCACAACAACAAGGGTGCTTGCAAAGCTCCGCCTTCAACGTGCGAAGAGACGGAATTACAGTAGGTACATGTCAAACCCAAATCATGGCTCCTGTTTGCGGTTTGAGAAGAGGTTCGATGTAAGTGTACATGCAACCGCACATACACACAGGCATGCATTCGTACTTGTTTATGTTTATGTGTATGCGGTCATCTGTATATCGAAGCACAAACGTTTATACTTGATACATACACCGTCACATGCCTGTTTGCCGCAGTACCTACTTGCTTGTATGTGTTCCTACCTATACCGGACTCCCTAATCACCCTGTAAACCTGGAGACCCTCCATCTACCCTCTATTAGACCCTAAATGCCCCTTATTTGGGACCATATACCCCTATTTGAGGGTACAAGGAGGGTCCTATAAACCCTAAGCCAAAAAATCCTAGGCTCGGTGGACGCAAGCGCGGCTCGAGCCAGACCGAGAGTCTCAATTAGTAGAAGTGTAGTTTAGATGGACCTTAACCTACCAGAACCTACTTTTTTGTAGGGTCCCTATAAATTCCATAATAGGATTTATAATGGGAACCTACAAAAAAGTAGGTTTTGGTAGGTTAAGGTAGGGTCTAGGGTGAGAGGGTGAGGGTTCCTGAATACAGATGCTGTGGGCCCTATGATTTTGGATTGTTGGTCACCTTGCTTCATTGCTTCTGGGCTACCAGAAGAACAGGTTACCCATGACCACTTGGCCTCTCCGACGTAGTTCCTGTTTGGCTGCGGCTAATCAGTTTTATGGTTAGAGGCTTAAATGACGTAGACGCTTGATGAGAAAACCCCTTCGCTTTAGAGGAGTTTTTTTGAAATAGGGCCCGTAAATAAGGCAGCCTTGTTTATCAGGGTCTACATTACCTCCAGGCAGATGACCAAAGAAACGAACTGCAACGGAAAGTATAAGAAGCGGCCACAGGAGTCGGCATAGGTGCGCAGGCAATCCTAAACCCCAAATGCAAAACCCAAAACCCTAAACCCCAAAAATACAAAGCGGGGACCAAGAGGTACTCGACAGCTCGGGTTTCGAGCGCATGTCCGATGCGCATGTCGAGGCGGCATGTTCGCAACTCTCCTACTATAAGCGAGTTTCCGAATATTAGGGGTACGTACCGTATTTTGGGTCCTTATAATATAGAAGTGCCTGTTTGAGTTGTGGCTTCAGAGCTTTCGGGCAGGGGGGGATTGGAATATGGGCACTGGATTCACCTGAACAACCATTTCATGAAGGAGTTCTTAACTCCTTTCTAACCAAGCCTTGGACAGCGTACTTCATGGCCAGAATTCTTGAAGAGGAAAGTCAGGTAAGCCATAAATCGAACCTACATGCACCCGGGTCTTGGAAGGATCCCAGAGACTCCAAAACGCCCTAAGTACAGAATATGCCTTCCAAGACATACTACGAGCCCGAATCTGCTTTAAGGCAACGGTATATTCTTTGATTCAGGGGCCTGGGAGTCTGTGGGACTGTAAAGTTTCGAGGGAATGCATCTGGGGCTTCGGAAGGCCGCTGGCCGCGCTCGGAGGATTGGTGCGACACTGCTGGGCACCAGGGCAGCACATGCCCCACCGTAAGCCCAGTAGGAGGTGTGTATATGTATATACAAACAAAAAGGTTGTGTATATATCTATAATACACATGTTTACATTTATCCGTTGGTTTGTTTATATATTTGGTTGTTTACCTACTTGTTTAATGTATACATATATATATATATATGTCTCCTAAGTCTACCCTTTTGGAAGCTCTCAGGGACTAGCAGTTGTACGAGCACTTCAACGCTGGGAAAGCGTTCTTCCTTGACCCGGGACCCCCCCCCCCATTTCAACCCTGAGCGGGCTCCTAGTGTCGGGTTCAGGGTTTTGGGTTTCGGGCTTAGGGTTTCGGGTTTCCTAAACCCTAAACCCTAAACCCTGGGTTTCGGGTTTGGGTTTCGGGTTTTGGGTTTCGGGTTCAGGTTTTCAGGCTTAACCCGAAGCCTTAAGCTCCCATACCCGAAGCCCTATACCATAATCCCTAACCCCTAAAACCCTAAAACCCTATACCCTACCTGAACTAGAAATAGCCTAGTTGTTTAGGGTTCCCTCATGTGATTTCTTTATATAAGTCCTTGAAAAGGTAGGTTATTTGGGGTTGAGGTATACCCTAAACGCCTAAACCCTAAACTAAATCCTGACAGTTTCCGGCTTTAGGATCCTGGAACCCTGATCTGTCTTTTGCTGAGGCGATCGAGGGGGAGCAGTGCAGTCCTACGATGCTCGGCCCGGCTCTGCGGTGCCTGAGCCGATTTGGTTTAGGGCTTAGGGTTTAGGGATAAGTGGGGTTTGGGATTTAGGGTTTAGGGTTTAGGGTTTCGGGTCTAGGGCCTGCCCTGTCATCATTATACTGAGGGTTTGCGGTTAAGGATTCGAGGTTTAGGGTGCTTTTCAACACCCTGAACCCCTGAGCCCCACGATTTGGGGTGACCTCCGATACAGCAGCAGTCTTCTTGGAAAACATTATGCCCCTGCTATACCCCCTAAACCCTAAGACCTAAACCCAAAGCCTACACCCTAAACCTAAACCCTGTACAAAAAAAACCTTACACCCCAAACCCTAAACCCTAAGTCGAGTCCCTTCTGGTAACGCCGCCTCAGGTGAACCTCTCCACAACAGAAGCCCTGATCGAAGTCTGGGGGAGATCCGAGGTTCCCCCCAAACAAAAACCTCCCCAAGCAAGGGCCATGGGGTAGGGCTCTTAAAGGGTTTAAGGTTTAGGCTTTAGCTTTAGCGTTTAGGGTTTAGGGTTAAGATAAATAGGGCGTTTTTTTAGGGTTTGGGGCGGCTTCCAACCGAAGCATAAACCACTCAACCTCCCTGAAACAATAGACTTGTATGGGGTTTGAAATGGGTTTAGGGTTTAGGGGTTTAGGGTTTAGGGTTTAGGGTTTAGGGGGGTTCCAGATCGGTTTCGTGCCCCTCAGGTGCTTTTTCGCCCGGACTTGTTGCTGGCGGCACGCTGGCGGCAGGTGTCAGCAGCCGCACTTCAGGCGCGACCCAGCCGCAGTCCACCCCGGATACTATAGGGGCCTGAATAATTAGAATAGGGTTCCTGTAAAGGTCTATAAGGGTTACCATAAGGGATCTATAAGGGTACTATACTATAGGCACCTTAATAATTAGAATAGGGTTTTGGGGAAATAGTATAGGTAAGTACTAAGGCCCCTATAGTAGGATCCATCGACTGTTTTTTCAGGGTTCCGGGCTCAGGGCCATACGGGGTTCAACATGTCAGAGACGACATAGACGATTCGTGATTCCGTGTCTATGTTCTATCGTCGGTATGAGGTATCTGGTCCTGATTTGGCACGCCACGTAAACCCTGAACCTTCCTGAAAAAGCCCGTTTCCTCAACCCCAAACTCCAGTAAGCGCTAAATCCTGGCGTAAAGCCAAGTCAACCCTGAGCTCCGTGCAAACCTCACAAGCCTAAGCCTTAAACTAACCCCAAGATAAACCCTAAGCCCTAAACTGGGCTTTGGAGTACCATACTTTAATACTTTTAACCTTAAAGGAACCATTATGAAATAACAGTTTATACTTTTTTCTCCCTGGTTTACTTAAAAGCCCAGTAAACCCTAGCAAACCCCAACCACTGGCTCATCCTGGTAAGGAATGTTAGCTGCACCGAGTCGGAAAGGAGCCCTTAAACAACCTGAAACTGGAAAACCCTGACTTTGCTGCCTACGACCTCCCCGCTTTCAGCTTCAAGGACTTGAGCCTCAGCATGCGAATTTAAACTGCAGTTTTGTTTCTTTACGCGCTCTTTTCGAACAGAAATTTGAAAATGCTTTCAGGAGGTTTAGAGCCCCCGAGACCCCAAAGACTTAATTCATAGAGGCCTTCGTATTCAAACTTGAAGAACTCCCAACGCCAAAAGCCTTAATCCCAAATCCTGACCCTAATCCCTGCTATAGAACGCTACAGTAAGCACTAGAGACTTAGAAGCCATTGGACACATGCATACCTGAAAAGCTTCTTGATACTCCAGAACAGAAAGATACAGAGCCGGCCAAGAGATCAAACACCTGTGAGGTCACAGCCCTGAGAAAGCCTCTGATAGAGATCCCCCTAAATCCTAAAACCTGTAACCCTAAACCCCTAAATCCTTAAATTCCCAACCCCCTAAACTCCTACAACCCCAGACCCATAGACCCCCAAACCCCTAAACCCCTAGACCCCCAAACCCCAAACCCCTAAACCCCTAGACCCCTAAACCCTAAACCCCTAAACCCCTAGACCCCCAAACCCAAAACCCCTAAACCCCTAGACCCCCAAACCCAAAGCCCCTAAACCCCAAAACCCCTGAGCCCCTCATCTCCTAAACCCCAAAACCCCAAGCCGTTTTGAAGGAAACCTTCCTGCGCGCAACGGGGACCTCGGGTTGCACCAGAAAGAGTTGTCGAAGGATTAGGGTTTGGGGTTGAAGGGTTTAGGATTGAAGGGTTTAGAGCTTAGGATTGAAGGGTTTAAGGTTTAATGTAGGAACCTGATTAAGAAACCTTGGGCCTTTATTAGGGTTCCTTATATGAATCCTTCTATTTTGGCCCAGGGTTTCTTAATCAGGTTCCTACATTAAGGGTTTAGGGGTGTTAGGATATGAAGGGTTTAGGGTTTGGGGCTTATAGGGTTCAGGGTTTAGGGTTTATCAGGTGTATAAGGCTTTAGAGTTTTGGGTCTCCGGGTTCTTGTGTTAGCTTTATGAGCTCAAGGCATGTTCGGCGTTTTAGTGGAGGGTTTAAGGCAACGGCAACCATGGTGCTGACAAATGAATGTCAAAACCCGATCCCTAGGCTCTAGGCATCCCCATGCAACCTCTCAACTAAGCTCCAAGCCAGCACCTTCCAGCACTCTCTAAACCCCCCTACACTCCTACACCCTAACCCCAACACGCCCCAAACCCCAAGCGAAGTTGGTTTTGGATGCCGTTTTGGGTCACTGTTAGAATTGGGGTCCTGTTGGGGGAGCCCTAAACCCCAAACCCCAAACTCCCAAATCCCGGATACCCCATTTTCCGCCCCGAATTTTCTAAGGCATTTGCTCCATGAAGCCACGGCCCGCGCCGCCTCGCCGCGAGGGGCAACTGCTGGAGCCACCCTTGGGAAAGTTGCTTTGGGGTTTTAAGGCTCTACATGGCTCGCTAAGGGTTTAGGGTTTTCTTGGTGAGTTTGGGGAGGGCGGGTCTTCGGGCTTTTCGGATGTAGGGCTTAGGTTTTTCGGCTTTGGGCTTTTAGGGTAGTTTAAGGTTTAGAGTTTGAAGGGCCTCAACCCTACATCCCGAACCCGAAACCCTTGGCAAACTCCGAATCCTAGACACCCATCGCTGGACCATGAACCGTAAAGCCCAAACCCTAAACCCAAAAACGCCAATTCGAAACGGAAGCCCGACAACCACCTCTAAACCCTAAACCTTAAACCCTAAACCTTAAACCCTAAACCCCTAAACCCTAAACCTAAACCTAAACCCTAAACCCTAAACCCCTAAACCCTAAACCCCCAAACCCCTAACCCCTACCCCAAAAGGGTGAGAACAAACAAGATTGGTTAGTAGGGAATGGAGGAATGGGGTACAATTGTAACTACTATTACTACCATTCTTCCATTCCCTACTAACCAAAGGTAAGTATATTATACCCTCAAATACCAAAGGCCAAGTTCCACAGGCGCCTGTTGCGAATACGGTTTCCGCAGGATTCTTACGGTTTTGTAACCCTACTTTGCCCACCCCAAACTTCCGAAACCGAAAAGCCAAAAACGACAAGAAGTCGTTGAACCCTAAACCCCTAAATGGGAGTTTCCGAAAATGGGGGATCCTAATATAGTACCCTAAATAGTAGGATCCTTATTAGAAGGGTCCCCAAAATAAGGTGCCCCGAATTTTCGGAAACCCCTAAATGCCAAAAGCAACCAGCAGTCCTCGGGTTTCTGGGTGACGATCAGGAGACAGTGGATCTCCGGCGCTGGGAGCGGAGATGCGTCTTTCTGCTGCCGGATCCAAGCAAGTAGATGAAGAGTTACGGTTTAGGGTTTAGGGTTTAGGGTTTAGGTTTCCTCAGCAGGTAGCAAAGCCCAGCTCAACTGACAAACCCCACCATCCACAACGCTGAGACTATCAGGTCTAGGAGGCAGAGGTTTTCTCTGCAGGAGCTGGGGTGTGGGATTGAAGTTTCAAGGCTTCGGCTGTTTCGAGGCTTCTGGCTACGCTGCCTTGGTGCCGGCAATCGCCAAAGGCCGGCAGCAACACCTCCGATTCTGACCGAATTGTGGACGCTGGGGATGTTACCGCTGCCTTCCTGAAACTCTCAAGCGGGCTTCCAAAGTCGGGGGATCCCTGCAAGTACCTCAATGGAAACAAGCTCGTGCGCACGAGAACACCAACCGGGACAGGGAACTTGCATGAGTTATCTATTCCGCAGAAAGTCGCCGCGCCCCGGCCCTAAACTCTAAACCCCGAACTCTACAACCCAGAGACTCCAAAATCCCTTAAGGTATTAAGGAAAATACCTTAAATTATAGTAGGAACCCTGATATGCTTTATGGAATATTCCTTAATTCAGGGATTTGGACCCTAAGCTTTGGCCCTAAACCCTACAGATCCCTTATAGGAACCCTTAAAGGGAACCCCTACGGATCCCTTCAACAGGAACCCTTATAGATCCCTTTAAAGGGATCTTAAAGGGATCTCCGGAAGACTTCACAGGTCTCGGCGCCTGCCCAGAGTCGCAGCGTGGGGCTCTGCTAGCTGCAGCTTTCCTGCTCCTGGCGACGCGCGGCGGCGACGGATTCCTTTGGAGCTTTCCGGGCTCGTGTTTACCCAGAGACTCCAATATCCCTTAGTTCAGGAATATACACCTTAGATTAGAGAAGGATCCCTTATCATATCAGATCCGGGATCCTACTACACGGCTTCGTGCAGAGCCAAACATTCAGATCCTCGGGGAACGTGCATGAACACATCAGTCCACGAGGAACCACCACGGAGAACTCTCCGCCGCGCTTGCGGCGCTGGCAGCCGCGAGCGCTGCCTGCATTGTGCCGGCTGCAACGGCGGAGTCCGGCGAGGACAGCGCAACCATAGCCAGCTTCTGTAAAACTGCTCTGCAGACTCTATTTAGTTCAGGCCCCTATAGTAGAGTCATGATTTCGGCCCACTGGGCCCTGAAACCCAGAGTCAGTTTCGTAGCCTCAACCGCGAAGGGCCTGATAACAAGCCAACGGGTTGGTAAAGCACAAGGAATTGGATTTAACAGTTAAGTGGGGACTTGCTTTGTCGGACATGATACGTCCCCGTTCTTCGAAGAAGGCAAAGCCGGGACCGATCGAACCCCTCCTGACGCTCCATGAAAGCTGCTGCTGCACGAGGGATAGGCAGGCGCACGCCTCGGTGAGGGATCTCCTGCAGCCCCGACGGAGTACGACAAGCTGGCGTCTTCAAGGCAAAGCGCAGAGTTCAATGCACCTAGCAATGCACAGCCCTTCCTTTCGGACAGCTTGGTGAAGGCCCACAGCCCTTGTTTCTGCTCGTTGTGACGATCCTGGCCGTAAACCCTAAACCCTAAACCCTAAACTCTAAACATTGAACCCCTAAACTTTAAACCCTAAACCCTGAACCCTGAACCTTTGATCCATGAGGCCTTAGCAAACCCCGAGCCCCAAACTCTAGACTTTAATCGCTTAAAGCCCTAAAGCCTAAACTCCACCGCCCCGAACCAAAGAATTCTTGTAGTAGCCCATAGTAGCCTATAGTAGCTACTATAGGGTTCCTAGGGTTCCTTTAAAGGGTACTAGAAGGGCTCCTTTAAGGGATCTATAGGGTTTAGCCCGTTGTAGTACCCTAAGCCTCAATTTCGATTATAAACCCCCAATCTTGAGCGAACGCTAATCAGGAGGGCACAACCCGCCCGCCCCTGGAGCTTTCCAAAGTGCCTTTGGCAGCACTTGCGCTTTTTCGGGGCTGGAGTTTCGTGCTCTGGGGTTAGGGTTCAGGGTTTTGGGTGGAGGATCCCTAGATGGGTCTAGACTACCCATAGGCCCCAAAGTAGTTCGTTTTTGGGGTTCATATTTAGAATTCTATAAGAAAATCCCAAAAAGGAACTACTTTGGGGCCTATGGGTATGTTACATATATAATAATAAGAGCGACGCAGAAGCTTAGCTGGAAGAAGTGCTTACATCGATAGTTTCGAGCACCGGGTTTGTGATATTGAGGTGGTTCCCGACAAAGGATTTCCGGTGTCGGCAAGAGAGCTTTTGGTTTCTTTAGGTGGTGTGTTCAAGGTATCGGGGGAGAGGGGGGGTTTATAGGCTTCAGGGTTTAGGACAACTGCTGCTAAGTACAGTTAGGCAATCGTTTTGGCCATCACTAGATTGGAACTTACTCTTTCCAGTCGGATTGCCGTTGGCGCTACTCGGCGTAATCACTCTTAGCATCATCTCATTCGCAGTTTCTTGCATTGCTTCCGTCTGAGTTTCACCGCGGCTCTGAACTCGCCCGAGAGATCCAAAGCAAGATGTTCTGCAGCGTCCCCAGAATCACCAAGCACCTTCTCAAGCCCGTCTTCTGCTGCAAAGCCTGCTCGCACCTCAATGCAGAATTCGAGACCCTCACTGGATATTGGGTTTAGGGTTACTGGCTTCTACATCGAGGCTTTCGACCACGAAACGTGTTGCCTGATCTACGAAACCCCCAGCCAAGGGATCGAACGCTTTGGCTTTGAGGGCCGTAGGGTTGATTCTCATAAAATCAAATCTCAACCCTGCTTAACCTGGATCATGGGTAATATAGAGGCAGGCACCTATACCTGAGCCCCGCGTGGAGATGCAAGGGTCTACTTTGCGCGCAGCTGTGGACTCATCGCCCTGCTTAAAACTACTTGCTTCCAGCAAACCTCGGCCGTCTAGAAAACACCCTAAACCCTAAACCCCTAACCCCTAAACCCTAAACCCCTAAACCCTAAACCATCCTAAACCCTAAACCCCTAAACCCCTTAACCCCTAAACCCTAAACCCCTAAACCCCTAAACCCCTAAACCCCGCTCACCAGCCACCAAGCCACTATGCAGAAACATTGAAACCCCAAGCTCTACCTTGACCTAAAACCCTACATTTTTGTAGGGCCCCTCTAGATTCCATCTTCGGGTTGATAATAAGAAACCTACAAAAGTCTAAACCCTAAATTCCATATTAGGCTTTATAATAAGCAACTACAAAAATCCTAGGGTGTGGTAGGTTACCCATAGCCCCCAAAGTAGTTCCTTTTTGGGATTACCTTATAGCATTCTATATATGAACCCCCCAACAAGGAACTACTTTGGGGCCTTTGGTTAAGGACTTCCAGATCCCCCTAAACCCTAAACCCTAAACCCTACACGTGCCCCCGCTGTCCGACATCTGTAGGCGGATCTCTGGGCAGCTGAAGGTGCGGTCGGGACGTTTGTGTCGACCTTAATATGAATTTAGGTATTAATATTCCTACGGATACTAATATTCTTAGTAACTATTCTCAATACTAATAGCAACATTAGGGTTGATGCTTCTGGGATAATTATGAGAGGTTCCTCTAAGGGTGATTGTAAGTTTAAGAAAGTTTAAGGTTTTATAGGAGGTTCTGGTAGGTTCAGGTACGGGCTTTCGAAGCTTTATGTAGACCTTGACAAAGTGTAGGTTTTGAGATTTTGTGAAGACTTCCGGACTCTGTGGAGTACGTAAGGTTGCAGAGCTTGAGGCTTTTGGGTTCCAGGGCATACCTGTATCCCCAAACCCTACAAAATAGTAGGTTATGACCCCTTAATTAGAGGGTCTAACCCCTAAAACGGTAGGTTTTCGGATCCCAAGGTAGAGCTTCGAGGCGGAAGCTTTAGGCTTTCGGTGAGTTACTTGCCGTCAGAGCCCAAGGAGGACCGAGATTTCCCCCGGCTTTGTAGTTGAAGAGTTTATCCGATATTAATATTAATATTAGTATTAGTATTAGTATTAGTAGTAGTATTGTTATTATTATTATTATTAGTAGTATTAATATTAATCTTGGATATGGCGGCCGGTTCTGGAGGTCGGATTCTGAGTTGCGGGCTCTGGGATTTTGGGATTCGGCCTCTCCTTGTAGGTCTTGGGAGTAACGATGCCCCAGGCCTTGAACTAGAGTTTAGGGTTTAGAGGTTTAGAGGTTTACAATCAAGGGCTTAGGGATTGAAGTTTATGTCCAGTGCTAGCGGCAAGCACGAGCTTCAACCCACTCCAAGCCGGTATCACCTGCACACTCCCCAATATCAGAGGCGAAAGTTGATGAGCTGGTCGGAAGTAGATTGAACCCTTGGGATCCGAAAACCTACCGTTTTAGGGGTTAGACCCTCTAATGAGTTAGCAGAACCCTTGCCCATTTTGGGTAATAATACCACCAGTCAACCCATTAGACGATTATTCCTATACTCCCCCCTACACCTCACCAACTATATCACCACTACTTCCCCATTACCANCATTTTGGGTAATAATACCACCAGTCAACCCATTAGACGATTATTCCTATACTCCCCCCTACACCTCACCAACTATATCACCACTACTTCCCCATTACCAATAATGCCAATACCAGTATTGGAATAACCGATTACCTCATCCATATAAGAGGAATATTCCTATACCCCTCTCTCACCAACTATATCACCACTACTACCCCATTACCAAGACCAGTATAGGAATAACCAATTACCCCATCCATATTCCCTAAGGTGGTATTACTACCCGAAATGGGCAAGGGTTCTCTCATAGATTGTACTAGGTTTAGAGTTAAAGTTTGGGTTTAAGTC